>JANHFL010006622.1:220035-227535 GCA_032468155.1 Oxyrhabdium leporinum | reverse complement strand
AGTGCAAGGTTGTCCATAAGCTGCCTCTCCTGTGTGCAGTTTCAGATCTTTGGATCATGGCAAAAGGCTACAACATTTTTAAAGTCTCTGTGAGCTGACTCCAGGGCAACTAAGTGAACAATTACTTGAAAGTTATTCGGTTGATTTCAATAGTACTACCCAAATGCAAGTGATAATTGGATCCTTTTTATCTTTGTTTCTTTTCATTTGGCTTAATAACAACTCAAGGCCAAATTGATTCCTGGTGTAATTTCACTGAAATCACTATCCTTCTATTAAAATAGCCTTTTAATCACAAGGCAAAACACTTTCCCAGTAGGGATGTGATGTACATAGCCAGAATTTCCAAACCCTCTAATCAGTAAATGTTACTTTCTAGACTAATAAAGTAAGCTTTACAATTTCACAATATAATCTGCATTATAACGACAAAGAACTTTAAATATTTTAATGGAAAACATATGGGAAGTTTCAGTACACAACTTGATTTAATGTGTTCTGGAGGTAAATATATTAACTCATCCTCAGACTTCTACTAAAATTCCATGTAAAGCAAAAAAAAAAAAGACAATAGAGAAACAATAACCAGAAACAAAAATGTATAATGGATGTTTTGTATTTTAGTTACACAACATCCTGTTGGGAAAGGTCGCTGAATCATTTATCTTGTTCAATCTTTATTAAAGACAACTCTTTAGAACTTACTGTGACTAGAATCAGAATCAGAATTTGAGAAAAATCAAACAGTAGTTTTAATACCAGCTTTAAAATAATATAACTGAGGGAAGAATACAGCCTTTAGCATTAGTTTTATTATGCTATAAGAAACTCCTGATTTCTGAAAATTCTCAGAAAAAGAAATTGGACTTGTTTTTATATTAAAGAAGCAGGTATGGATGAATGTCATTAAACTAATATTATAAGCTTGTAATATATCACACACACAAAGTGGGGTGCAGGACTATGTATACCAATTAGATGAAAGCAGAACAATAAATTTACTGAGCTTGATATTCATTTACTATTTCAAGACCTGTAAAAAGCAAGGAAGACAAAGCATTCAGGATATCAAACTATAATATAACCATGTTTTCACACTATTAAAAGTACATAAGAAAGCTAATATGTGTACCTGAAGCTCACACTGAAGCAGACCATTGCTCAATCCCTTGTAACTTCATCAGTGAGGTCAGTACAATATATAAATTATTCCACAAATAATAATTTTCTTCTGAGTATAGACTGTTATGGACTGCAACCCATTTCTGTAAATATGGAAAGGTGTCATAGAAACTATTTCTAAATGAATATCAGAATCTGTCATTCAGAGAAGTCCATGAATCTGAAAAACACTTCATATTTTAATCCCTGTTCTTCTAACTGAAATATCCCTGGGTGGATACAGTAGTAACTGGTTAGACCCAGATTGAGCCAGTCATGACTAACTTGTCCCACTGATTTTAACAGGAGCAAAGCATGACTAACTTAATCTGGATCCAACCCAAAACTGTCAATGGGACTTGTGACATGCCTTCTTTTGCCTTTAGCACTACATAATAAACGTAAATGCACATGGCACCACATGTTTTCTTGTAATTTAATATTTTCCAATTCTGCCATTAAACTGAAACAAGCCACTGAATCATCATGTACAGGCCAGGAATTGTTTAGCTTTGGTGACTACAGAAACATTAAATGAAAAATACCTCAGCATTAATATACCCAGAGTCAGTCGTTTTACCACACACTTCACACATCTTGCAAAATTTGAACAAAACCAGTGCCTCTGGCACTTGAGTAATATTATAAAATCAGAGCCAAGTCATCTTGAATACAGAGGTTGAAACAAGTGTTTTAAACTCATGAAGAAACAGTGAGGGATATTTTGTAAGTATTTTTGGCTAATCATGAATAATATCAATTGTGAACGAAAGCTGATTTGCCTGTCTGTGGCATACATAGCACTAATTTAGAATTACCTTTCTTTCCTTTAACTCAGCTTGTGAATATTCCTGATCTGCCAATTGGGCTGCATTAATTCCAAATCAGATTTTAACTAGTACTTGCAGGCAATTTTTATTTATTTCATAAAAATTCATTATGGAGCTAACAGCTTCAATCAATAATTTGTAACTTCTAATTCCAACATGACTTATTTTAAAATAATGCCGACAGAGGAAGAAAATAATTTATTTTTGCTTTTTTTCTTGTCTAGTATTCTTTAAACATATATACTGTCCTAATTAATTTATATTAAAGGCAAATTTCTTTCATAAACATCTGATCTATGTACATATTTTGAAATATAAGTGCAGTCAAGACAGAAATAAGTTTTGCATATAAAACAAACCATTCTGACTTTCCACTCAAGTATTAACAAAACGTAGCCTTTTTTAAAAAAGAAAAAGTTAAGGTTAATTGAAACACTTTTATATAATTGGAATGCCAATTGTGGAACTCTTGTTATTAAAATTAAACAAGAAAATGTTGGGTTTAGTTATGAAAAATATTTTAAATTGCATGAGCTAAATGGCTTTTCATTTAATTCAACAGTACAAACAGATATGATTAATAATTAAAATATTTTGAAGTGGGGCTTTCTTCCAAGCAAGAAAATATGGGATCATATGCTGAATTCATTCATTCCCTTCTATTTTTAAGGATTTTTTTTTAACTATTGCTTTGCGCAATACTATTTATTTTTAAAAAAAAATCATTTTAAATCAACTTGATAATCCTTGATTCATCAAATACATGAAATAACAAATAGATGAAGATATTTTCTAGGAAAAAGATAGTTCAAAAGTAAAGAAATAAAGGTAAAATATAATATTTCATGTATTATAAATTTTAACTAACAAATAACAAATTAGGTTGCAATAGATTTCTGACTATCAAAATGTTTGTCATCAGCATTAATTCTTCCATTATTTACTGGCAAATGTTTATGGCAATTGCTGAGCTGAGTAGCCATTTGAAGCCCCATCACTGATAGAAAAATAGGTACAAGATCTCTGCATCTAGATCCTTTTGCATTCAGATGTTTTAGGACCTATAACTTAGTTTGGTTTTATATAAAACCTAATCTCTTTCTACAAGTACTGCTGACAAGCATGCCTCACTCAAAGCACTGTAATTAGATATTCCTTGATGAACTCTTTTCTGTGATTAGAAGATAAATCTGTCAATTGCTCAACTCAATTCCAGAAAAAAAGTAGTTTTGTTTTGTTTTTTGTAGACACGGTGTCTGCTTTTCTGCAACATTCTGAAAAGCTGAATCACTGGAGTTGTCTTGATTCAATGCAAAGATCCATTTTGGATTGGCAAGCAGGGTCTTTCAAGTTTCAGAACTTGGATGACTCCAGTGCAAGTTAAAATCAACCATTACATTGCATTGGTATATAACACCAAGTAGAAAAAATCATTTTCTTCTCAAAAGCTGTGCTAAAAAAGAAATGGGGTAAGGGGAATGGATAAGCTGTAGGGCAGAGGTGGGGAACTATGGCCCCTTTATGACTTGTGAACTTCAACTTCCAGAATTCCTGAGCCAGCCATGGGAGTTGGTCCATAGGTGATAAAAGGGCCATAGTTCCTGACCCCTGCTCTAGAGTTGTAATAAAACTGAACTGTTGTCTGAAACTTCTAAATAATTCTTATTTATTTATAAATTTATTTAATTTTCATGCCATCAGACATAAAAATGAGCAAACAGAAGTACCATAAATGAATTCAAAATTAATAAAATTAATTTTAACAAGATAGTTAAAAGATGGCAATCCAGAGATCACATCAGACAATATCTCAAACAGAGATTTCCCATTCATCGGAATAGAGCTTTCTGGATCTGTCTTACATTTAAGGAAGCTTTGTTATAAATGACTTCATAAGGAAGTTAAATAACACTATCTTGAAATAAGAACCACATTCAAGAGATAGGTTCTTTTCAAGAACAGCGGACTAAAGACAGAGTAAGAAATAGCACTGAATTTTTCCCATATTTCAATCCCTTATATTTTTACTAGGTGTGATTATACAATTCAGTGTCAGATTTAAAAAAAGATTGAAAGTCACATCACTGGGCAGAGCCACCATATCCTTCCATCTCTGAATAGAGAGCAAGCTTATAATCTTAGTATATCTGCAGAGGCCATTCAAGTAGATTATGTATAAACATATTAAGAAAGCTGTCATTGCTGAGCTGGCTTGGTATGAAATACACAGCAAACAAATAATAAGCAAATGACACATGATGAATATATAAATGTATAGATAAAAAGGATGCTACATTTGAAGAAAATAAGCAACCAGTCTCATGAAACAATTAAGTATGTCATCTACAAACTATTTATTTTGCATTACTATTTATATTAGTTTTCAACAGACCAGTAACAACAAACCAAATTCAGACAATATCCTGACTCTTACTTTTACACTTTTGCCCATTAAATAAAAAAATGAGAAGATGGGCTAACTTACCCAATACAATGTAGAGTGGGTTGACTAAAAAAATAACTATGATGGATGTGCACTCCCAGAAAAATCAACCTCTCTGTGAGACACTTTTAATACTCCAGCGATTCTTCCACAGCCAAATAACCAATCTACTTGACTTGGGGAAACATGTTTTCATTTTACATCCTAATATTACTGTAACAGAAAATTGACCTGATGCTTACTCTACTGCACTTAGATTATACTTACTTACTTAGAACCTTCTCTTTAAAAGTGATGGGCACCTTGTAACTGAATATACACACACTGAAGTAATCCTACCAGTATGGCCCGCTATGATTAACACTTTAATTAAATATAAGACTTTGATCAAGTTCTTGAAACTAAAGGCCAGTTTTTTAAGTTACTTGAACAGTGCAGCTATACACTCTACATACCGTAGACTCTAGACTCTGCAGTATGTTTTGTGGTATCCTAAATAGAAAATGATAAAGAATGCATGTACTGTAGTTTTGTATATAAATAGGTTTAATGACTTCCAGAATTAACTACAATCTATCTTCTGTTTACTACAGTTTATAGTATCAAAGCTAAAATTGAATATGTAGAGTGTTGCTAACAGGTGAGATGTTTTAATTACTGAGCAGGAAGTTCCATTAAATCTGATTGTTGTCCTAATTCTTACAGACTAAATACGCATTGAATCATACCAAATACTTGTTTCATTTAATCTGAAAAAAAATCAAGTCATGTATTTAAACTAGGACTAATAAACACAGCTTCATTTAATAGCTTGCATGGATTTTATTGGAAGAAGTACAACAAAGGTTCCGTTTTAACTAATTGCAGGTGCTATGCATTATTATTCTCATCAAATTAGACAGGATTGTTATATGTATGTATATGTATTAAAATCCTTCTTTGTGTCTACATATATTGCCATATTGCCTATGAGGATCTATGAAATTGAATTATTGCCCGTGGGATTTGTAGGATTAAATCAATCATTTAATCTCATATATCCCCATAGGCAATGTGATCATTAATACAAAAGTGGAGTTAAAGATATATACACACATGCACATTAAAAAAAAAGATTCTCCAAAGCAAACAAATTATCCTAAGCATCTCAGGAATTATAAGAGAAAATGAGCCATAAGAATACAATGAGCTAGTGCCAGGTAGTAGAAATAGCTAATTACTAATTAGTATTTGGGAGAGATACTAAAATGTCCTTTTCAGATGTTAATTTCTACTTATAAAACGAAGAAGAAACATTAAGCAACACAAGACGTCTCAATTTGCCTGATTAACTGTCTTTTGCAATCCTCCTATTTACAAAGATAAATGGTATAAAATGGAGCAATTGTATGCGCAAGCAATCAAAAGCATGTTGCGCAATTTACTTATCTTGTAATAGGCCAGTACTGATTTAAAATTGTTATTTTCTCTTGTAATTAAAAATTAAAAATTGATTTTCAAGGGAAGGAGGGAACAGCATAGAAGTAAAAGTTCCTCAAAAGAAAAAAACGAAAGAAAGATGCCTCAGTGGTTGTTAAAAAAATCTACTGGGAAGCTGTTTTGTATTCTAGCAGACAATTTTACATTCTTGCAAACTGGGACTGCTTGTCTGTTTGGCCCTTGTATTTGTAACATGCAAAAGAAGGTGCAGTGCTACAACGAAAATTGAATATTTTCAAACTGTTTGAAACAAGCTTTTGTGTTTTGGGATTTTGTAAGTTTTGCTGCATTTCTCATTGCTATCTTATAAACCATGACGAAGAATTCCCAAAAATCCATCAAACTCAACTTTGCTTAATCTCTTCTCAGAGATTATTATGCTTCTTCAGAGCATATTATGATGTTAAATACTAAACTAATTCTAATCTTAGTTTTTTGCTAAACATTTTTATTGGTGCTAAGCTAAAAGAGAAATATTTCTGTTAAGGTTCTTGTTCTCACTATTGTAACTGTATTTCAGAATAAAAGATTCTATGATATTAATGGTTTAGTCCAAAAGTTTCAATTTTTGTATTTTCTGGTCTCAGAAAAAAAAACACGGATTTTCAATTGTAATTTTGTGTTGCAAAATTTCATCTGAAAACATGTTAGCAGTATTGCCTAAGCTGATCTTTAAAATTATATAGAGTGACCTAACTAGCTCAGATCCCAGGAGATACAGGATGACTTTACATTTTGTGGGCTGCTACAGGAGTGATTACAGATGTAATATGTTTCACATATTGGTGAGTAAAATTTGGATCCATACAGAATAAGTTATCTTAGTGTATTATGGTTCAGTTAATATTAAATGATTTTATAAAAAATGGAAGCAACAGGATAGACTTGACTTAATTTGATGGCACAAAGTGACTGGTGTAATGTGTAGCTCCAACTACCATGTAATCAGATCATGAGTTACGTAAGTAAAGAACTTTTGCTTAGTTTTACTAAAAAGCAAAATATTATGACAAATAGTTAAAGCAGTTTAATAGAACATAAGTATTTTAATTAAGCATACAGTTTAACTGAACAAAATTTTATACCTATAAGACTTTTATTTTTAAAAGTATTCATTTAATTCATATTCCACTGTGGATTTCAAGAAAAGACATACCAAAGGAACTTTCTTCTGGAAAAGAACAGTCACTTCTGATCAAGAAGAACTATGAAGTATCCATAAACTGGAACCAGAGATAGCCATATGTTTTCCCAAAAAAAGGCTGCTGTAGATATATCGGCTATCTTAATGAATTTCTGAAGCTTACCTTATTTTGGATTTAATTGGTTACAACAAGAGCTGCTCTGGACAATTTCCTGCAAAGGTTGTTTGACCTTTAATCTGGCAAGAAGGCCTGCCACCATATGCACAAAAAGCTACAATAGCTTTTTGATTCTGGCCAATCAGCTTGAAACTCAGTAACTGCTGCTTAGAGGGAGATGGGCCATACATAAATGTGATGATAGATAGATCAGACAGACAGACAGACAGACAGACAGACAGACAGACAGACAGACAGACAGACAGACAGACAGACAGACAGACAG
>JANHFL010006622.1:207772-219935 GCA_032468155.1 Oxyrhabdium leporinum | reverse complement strand
AGACAGACAGACAGACAGACAGATAGATAGATAGATAGATAGATAGATAGATAGATAGATAGATAGATAGATAGATAATTAAAGATACCATACTGGAAGCTCAATTTTTCCTTAAGAAATTAAGAAATTGCATGAACTCATATATCTGCCACTGTAAAAACAGAAAATCATGGTATATCTTTTGGTGCTAATAAGCTCTTTGACAACACAAAGGACTAATGATATCATAGGATCTAATTTGTGAATCTTCACTCTAAATTGTCATTACAAAATAATCCACTCTAATAAGTCTAAAATATGTCTTCAAAACATGCCTTGCTATCAAAACCCAAACATCTGATCATCCATCTCTTTCAGACCGCCCCTTAGATCATGTGCAACCACTTCAAAGTGCCATATCAAGTCAGTAATTGTAACATGGCTTCAAAATATTTAAGCTAGAGGCTGACTGTCGCGTGTCCCATTTACAGTCAGCATCTCTCCTCTAATTCCATTACAGTACAAAGCAAAAATGTTTCCCAAACTCACAAACAGGAAAAGCATCATCCAGCTCAAGAGGCAGTCCCAGCCTCAGCTTTTTTAGTTACAGAGCAGGGCTTTTGTGTTCACATCTTTCTTTTCTCAATCTTCCTCCCCCTCTCTGCTCCGCAACACACCCCTTCAAAATAGGGGTGGCTGAAGAAAATGCACTAATGTGAGCCTGAGGCATAGAAGAAATAAAGAGAGGGGAGGGAAGCTTTTGCCAAGATGAAAGCAAGCGAAAAAGAAAGGAGGCAATTTAGTCTACTCCAGTTTGAATTGCTCTCTCACTGAAGCTAAGGCTAAAGGAGTGGAATGAGTAGGGCTCTTTGGAATAGCGCACATGACTGGGGAACAATTCATTGCGGCTTTGCCTGCAGGCCAATTCCAGTGAGCCAGAGAACAGAAAGGGCCATTCAAATACCAAGCTGAAGGAATAGGAAGGGCCACAAGAGCATCTCCTAAGCGCAAACTTCAGAAGAGTAGTGAGAAGGCCAACCAAAAGCTGTGATCTTTTTTTCAACTGATTTTTCAACTGATCAGAAGAAATATCGTTCCTGGCTAAAACTTCATTGCACCAATTTAAGAAAGGAGTTTTATCTGTGCAAGAGCATTTACAAATAAGCCAAAGACCAAATGAATCAAATCTGAAAAGTATTGTATATATTGCCCTATTTAATATTGCTGTAATCAGCACACATGCTTTAACATTATACAAACAACTTCTATGCGATTGCCAGAAAGGCATAAGCGTTCACAAGTCTCATATTTACAATCCAGACATATTTACTTTTCCCAACTGAAATTCTCTGAATTTCAAAGCTGCTATGCACACTCTCTGTGTATGAATACCAGCAAATTCTGGAATGGGAAATTGTAACCCAGGGCAATATTTTCAGAAACTGAAAACTTTTGATAATTTATTTCAGAATCTCTATAGTAATCTGTACATATTCTGGGAAAATATAACTGATTTGTAGCTATAACAAAGGTGTCCTGGATAAGCAGTGTTGGGGTTTTTTTCATTTATTTTATTAAATTTGTAAAAATGCCATTTTACCAAAAGTGATTCTGGATTACAGACAGGAAACAATAAACTTTTGGTAAGATGGCATTTTTACAAATTTCAGTTAATATTTACCCAGAATTTAAAAATATAAAAATCACATTAAAAATAAATAATATAAAAATAGATATACAAACTCTATGCAAAAAGGGGGTAAAAGTAGTCACCTCAGTAATGGACCCATCTAATCATGTCTTTGGTTCACTGGGAGCTTCAGGACTGATATATCCAGGTCTTCAAGGGCTTCCAGAATGTCAAAAGGATGGAGCTAATTGAATTTCAGGGAGAAGAATTATCTAGAAGGTAGGCACCATAGCAGAGGAGGCACTTCTCCTAGGACCGTGGTGGCATACAGAGCCCTCTCTGTGGGCACACACACCATTGCCCCAGCTCGGCTCCACCGTGCATGTGCGTGTGCCTCCCACTGGCCAGTTGGTCTTTGGGTCTGTGCCTCAAATGCGTGGGGGGTGGGGTGCATGTATGGAGGGCGGGGTGCATGTGCATGCATGGGGGGGCAGAGGACATTTTGGGTATGCATGCGTGCATGCTTTGGGCATTTCATGCCCAAAAGGTTTGCCATCACTGTCTTAGGACCTGCAAAATATAGGCCCCTAAGTGATCATATCCACAGCATGTCTTCTCTGCCATATCTAATGAGGCAGGTTGATGTAACCAGGGGTGGCAGTCTCTCAGATAACCCGGCCCCATGCCACAAAGTGTTTTAAAGTCAAAAACAGCACATTGAATTAGATGAAGCCTGTTGTTCCCCATCCAGATCCTCACAGCTTCCTGGGACAATATGTTCACAGCATTATTTAATTCACAGGGATGGAGACATAGAATTGGATATCATTAGCATGATGATGGATGACTCACTCCATAGCTTCAATTACATGTTGAAAAGGAAAGGACAAAGCAGCAAACTTTGTGTCACTCCACCTAGTTAGGGGCAAGAGTGGACCTCTCCTCCATAACCAACATGGATTGGAATCAAAAGAAAAAGGTGAGCTAGCACAACACAATATCACCCACTCCAATCTTCTGAGCTAATCCAGAAGGGTAACATGATCAATAATATTGAAAGTTGTTAAGAAGTCAAGTAGGGCAAAGATGCATGCCCATGCCAAAGATCATCCAAAAACATGTTCAAAGTTGTTTCCATCCCATACCTATGTCTGAATCCTGATTGAAAAAAATCCATTTAATCTTCTTCCTCCATGGCCCTCTGAAGTTGTTGTGGAACTACCTTCTGTATCATGTTCCCCAAGAATGAGACTGAGATATTGGACAAAAAATGTCTAGAATGGTGGGATCCAGTGATGGCTTCTAGAATGGTAAAAACCAAGGCCTCTTTAAGACATAAAAAAACAGCTCTCTCATTCAAAGAATAATTAATGAGAATCCACTTACACATCACCCCAAGCCACTTAAATGAGTGAGGAGAAACATGAATCAGGTGGCTATGTTCACAATCCTGAGCCCAACATGTTCAAACCATTCCCAAATAATCAGGCAAGATTCCTCTTCAAGGAATTTCTCAGGACCTGCAGCAAGGCCAGTATCCAACTTGAAACAATCCGAGTGACTTTATCCATCAGATGCTGCACAAATTCCTCTGCACATCTCTGTAAGAAGTTCTCTATGCTCCCTTCCCCCAAGAGGGCCTATGATACTTGAAACAGGGCTGTGGGATGACAATCTGCAGAGGCAATAAGGTTGGAGAAGTACTGGAGTTTTGCCACTCTTAACTGCTACAAAGTAGGCTTTAATAGCAGCTCTAACCCATATTCATCTTTGTTGAGTGCCATTGATACTCTAAACATATCTATGCCCTTTTCATCTCCCTCAGCTCCTTTGTAAATCACAGGAAGTGGTGGGATACACAAGAGAAGAAAGATAACACAGGCATGATCCGATCCATATGCTCACCTTTATATGCTCTGGATAGACTGTGGAGCAAACCTACAGGGATAACCCCTACCTACTTCTGAATCTGTTCCAGGTCCATCAATCACTGTAGGTGAACCAATCTAATGGGTCCAGGCTCACTGCAGTGGGTAATAGCACCAGAGAATCTAATAGAAATTAGGATATAATCCAACCATGACAAAGGGGATACCAAGAGCTACCTGAATTTATGATCAAATAACCAGTGCTCTGAAAGAAACAACAAATCTGGAGCTTGACTGCTGTCCTCAGTTGAGCTCTGGACAACCTGGATTAGCCCACAGCTGCCATGGTACCAATGAATTCCCAGATCCATTCCTAAGGAAGGCAAATTGAAGTCCCCTAGAACCACAAGTCTGGTAAACTCTATGATCAACCCATAAATGAAGTCAAGGAGCTCAGGCAGGGAAGTTGCTATGTAGCAGGGAGGTTGGTACAACAGCGACAATCCCAACTGATCCTCAGAACCCAGCAAATGAACAGGTTCTCACAACTGTGGATCTGTAGGGCAGGGCCCGTGAAAGCAGTAAATACTACAACCTCATCTCTGCCCAGTTTCAGCTGATGCCACACTTGAAATCCAGCTGAGAAAATTTCAAAAAGAACAATCCCTCCTTCAGATTCCATCCACATTTCAGCAATATATGCCAGGTCAGCCCTCTCATCAATGATCAAAGTCCTAGTGGTGCAGTAGTTAAAATGCAATATTGCAGGCAAACTGCCCATAGCCTAGAGTTCGATACTGATGGGGCTCAAGGTTGACTCAGCCTTCCGTCCTTGCAAGGTCAGTAAAATGAGAATCCGTATTGTTGCTTCTACACTGTAAACCACCCGGAGAGTGCAGTAAAGCACTATGGGTGGTATATAAGTCTAAATACTATTGCTATTGCTTTTGCTAAATCATTGAATGAGGGAGTTTTTATTATTAAAAACTGATCAGTAGCAGCAACAGGAGGCCAGGACCACTGAAAGTCCACTGAGATCAAGGAACTGCAGAACCATTGTTACAAGACAACAGTTCTGCAGTCTGCTAGACTAACCCATTCCCGAGGGTATCCCACTCCCTCCATATCTTCACTATTTAGGTGGATGTATTCACTCTCTCTCTGCTTGAGGTTTGGTTTTAATCATTTTCATTTTGTTGCTAATTTTTCTATATTTAAATGTCTGTTTTTATATATGTATTCTTTTTTTTTACTCTGGTATGCTGCCCAGAGTCACTTCTCATGAGGTGAGTGGCTATATAAATTTAATAAATAATGAAGTAAATATATTCCTGATACCTATGAACTCACTCCACTCACCGTCAGAACCAAGCTTCTCACAAGGACCAAGAACAGGAACTTCCTAGAGCTCTCATCCGCTATCCCTGGGAGTGGAAGCTGAACCTCTCCCCAAGAGGTTCAGCTTTACCAGCTCTCAGCACCAATAGGAATCCAGCCACCACCTTGCCACAAAACACTATATTCATTACAATACATTTACAGCACATTCATGCACATCAAACACACAGGGGTTCCCAGTAGTTGCTGTCATTCACCCACTACCAATTCCTATCCTGGCTTTCAGTTGAAAGAAGGAAACAATCACCACACAAGGCACTTAAAACCGATGGGAACACTTTTTTTTCATTCTTTCAGCCTCCTCAGGGCTACCCAAAGAAGAGACAAAGGAGACATGGGGGGGGGGGGTAACGGAAGGTAGAAGGCTGGCACTCTACTGTTTCCACCCGCACAACCCAGAAATAATATGTCTGTTATTTCCTTAACAATTTTCACAACTTTTAAGGACTGGCAGACACGGAACTTCAGAAATAGTACAAAGTAACTCCAGAGGAAACCTATTCAAATTGGTTTGGCATTTTGGAGAGTTTTGATTCACTGTAGAGCAGGTTAGAGTTTGTCCACATAATATCAACTGCTCTGAATTACAATAATCAGGTTTCTTTACATTTAGAAAACAATTCTATAGGCAATAGCAATAGCACTTAGACTTATATACTGCTTTACAATGCCTTACAGCCCTCTCTAAGCAGTTTACAGAGTCAACATATTGTCCCCAACAATCAGAGTCCTCATTTTACAAACCTCAGAAGGATGGAAGGCTAAGTCTACCTTGAGCTGATCAGAATCAAACTCTTGGAGTGATCAGGGAGTTAGCCTGCAGTACTGCATTCTAACCACTGTACTACTACAGCTCTTATATATAGTATAGTGGAAGAAACCACTAACTATAACCACAAATATCAATAAGGAGAAAGGATTCACATTATTGTTATTACATAGGTAGTGTGAAGTCCTTACATATATAAAGTCATGAATATTAAGAAGGGTAACAAAATAATGATGATAAAGGTGATAATTGATTTGCTTTATTTTATTTTATTTTATATTATTTTAAATTAAAATTATAAGTAATTATAACTGATGTAATATAAAAATAATTGAGTCTTCTGTCTTTCTTGACACTCGTTAAGCACCTGCCACATAAAACCCCCAAACGTAACTATCAATAAGAGAAACAAAAACAGTCTGTAGATTGGATGATAGGAACCCTAAATGCAGTCCAAACATCTGGAGCACCATCTGAATACCATCAGCATTGATAAAAATCACCAATTATCAATAGCAAAAAGCAGCTTTACTTGGAACAACTTAGATCTGTGATGATATCTTTAACATCATCAAAAAACAATATCTGCCAATCTCAAGTCCTTGGGAAGGATTCAATAGGTGGATAAAAATGCCAAATCCAATCTAAACATCTGGCTAACTCTTTGAACAACCATAATAATAATGCCATTACATATGAAAGGATTTTTGATCTAGTGGTTAAGGCGCCAAGCTAAAAAAGAAGAGACTCTGCGTTCAAGTCCTGCCTTAGCCGTGAAAGCCTGTTGGGTAACCTTGGGCCATTCACTTTTTGTCAGCCCAATTCTCCTCACAGGGTTGTTGTTGTGGGGAAAATAGGAGGAGGAAGGTATGTTGGGTTTGTTCATCGCCTTGAGTTATTTGTAAAAATAATAAAGCCAGGAAATAAACAAACAAACAAATAAATAAAATATAGGTGTACGTGAGTCATTTTATGAATATTTTGAATAATCCATTGTATAACCTGGAACATCTAACAACCCACTTTCCTGCACACTGATTTCCCATGGGTACATATTTCCTTCAAATGGTAAAGCAACATACTGTACATTCTATTGATTTGGTAAAACTGAGACTGAATTTGTACTGAACAATGGTTGACCTAAAATGAAAGCTTGCATTGTCCACCCTGGATAATATACGCAGCATAAAAATCACTAAATGTGACAGCAGACGCTTTAAACTGACACCCTAAACAAACTAACATCAGCCAAAATTTGGTTGTTTAGCCAAAAGCATGACAAACAAAGTATACCCTTAAACAAAGGAGAAAAACAAAAAACAGCATAAATAATAATCCCAGTCACAGGGTTCATAATAAATAACATTCATTTAATGAAACTGAAATCTAAATTTTAGTGATTGAGATATGAAACGATGCAATTATCTTGGAAGAAAGGCATTCTTAAATATAGAAACAAGAAATATAATATTCCAAAGAACACTATGTACCAGATTATTGTTTTTCTTTAAAAAACAAATATAGAGAACAGAATTTCCAAAAGTTCTTAGTAAGCTTTAGATTGGTCATGAAAACACAACACAATCTGCATTCATAGGCAATATTGTCACTGCATCCTTCAAAATTCATAAATGAAATTATCTGGGAACAATACATGGCATTTCTAATGCAGAAGCAAATAGAAGTCTTATGTCTCAAAACAGCCTTAGTTTTATTCATTCATCTGAGTGAGTTCAACACAGCTTATTCTTACATCAGTAGACAAATTGTATGTAGTTTAAGGTGGCCAGTAGATATCTCTTTTTGAGATATCTGATCATTTTCATTTTAGCTGTAGCTGATCTGTTAAAGGCCAAGCTGTCAGGAATAATGGAAAGTTCTAGTCCAAAACATCTGGAGTACATCAAGTTGAGAAATGCCTTATTAAAAGAATGTCTTCCTTTATACCAGCCTGCTCATTTCTGATTGAAAGTATCAAAGAAAATCAAGGGGGAAATATTGATTATAAGGCCAATTTTATAAAATTCCCTCTCCTCTTTATCACCATAAAACTTTTCTCTTAAGCATTCGAGAATAAGAACTTTTCCCAAAATTTCACTTTGTTTACTGGTAATAGAGCGATATATATTCCTGCTGTTTTCTCTCATACATCTCTCCATTACTCTTAAATCTCCCTGGCTGTATATACATTCTTGTATCTCCCACTCTGAAGAACCCAAATGGGAAGATTTCATGATTTCATGAAGCATGAAAAGTTAGGGAGTTAGTAAAACAAAATTAAAAAGATTGGATAATGTAACACGTGACATACTCATACCTCGGTCACCATATAACTAAATAAGTGCAAGAACAACGCATTCTATCCAGATGAATTGCACTAAAGTTCTTCTTGGCAAGAAATTACAAAAACCAATTTTCTTTCGTTGAACTGAATGAGAACTGATGAAATTGTCGCCATCTGCTCATCCATTTAATGAAACGTTCACAGAATCTGTCAATTCCTCATTACCAAGACTGCCAAGCACTTAGCTAATGCTCTGGTTGTGTCATGCTTGGATTCTTGGAGCAGGTTACCTGAAACCTCATTCTGTCCCTTGATTTCTATCCAGAACTATCCTGTTTACATTATTCTTTTTTTTTCGCCCCTACTTCTTTATATCGCCAATTGTTGCACTGTTTGAGAATTCAATAAAGATACTAGTGCAATCAATGATGTTGGCACACCCAGTTTTTTTGAAAGTCTGGTTGATTTATGTAATTCTGCGCTTGGCCCTATCAAAGGAAGATCACTGGTTCTACCATCTACTAGAATACTCATGTTTAAAGGTTTCTCCTCCCTCACTCCAGTTCTCTCGAATAAGCTCTTTCCAGGGGTTTGCAAGGAATCAGATCACTTAAAGTTTTTAAAAAACACTAACAACATTTCTCTTTCCTAGGTGCTTTAAAACAAACACTTGTTCCTTTGATTGTGTAGAAATTAATATTAATTAATGTCATGTGCCAGAGTTCTTTGAGTTCAAGTTCCTTGTTTCTGTTATGACATTATAAGTAATTATAATATTACAGAACATATTGTTTAATTCTGTTTCCAATGTGCTTAGATATTATAAGCAATAATAAAACTGCTATTAATAATACTAACTTAAAAGGAAATTCAGATTTTTTTTCCCTGCAGGATGTTCATTAGCAGCTTTGTCTTTTCAACCCTTGCAAAGAAACTAATTTTTCTGTAACTGGCTCACTATGAAAAAGAAGTCTGAATACAACATGGTACAATTCCATTATAATGCATCATCAGAGCGACAAAGAATCTCCCTTAATGTCAATGTCTAGAAAGTTATTTCAGTGGATTTTCTGTTTCATCCAGGTATTATTTACTGAATAAAAGTTTTCTTTGAATGCTGTCTTTTCTCCAAGAAAAAAGAAATTCATATTGGATGTCATTTTATTTGTATAAATGAAGTAGTAAATCAGAAACCAATTCTGAGGTATCCTTATTAATCTAATTCCAACATGCCAGCTACTAAAACATACATGCCTTCTTGAGAGTGACTAGATATGTTTATTTAATCTTTGAAATTACTCATGTATTTGCATTTTTAAATTGTCAACAGTTTCCTCCCCATAAGAAATATGATTGTGTAGCAGTACCAATGTAGTATACAACATTTTAAAAATATAGCAATATATATATATAGCCTGTATCCACCTTTACTATCATAGATACCCAGAGCCATGATGTGAAAAACTGAAATTTGTATATTGTAAAGAAAATTCTCTTCTCTATATTTATATTTCATGTGAGTTATTTCTAAAATGCATGTAGGAGCTTTTATCGCAATTTGTTTAGCATATATTTTCCATACAATTATCTTGCAAAACTCAAGTTGATGGAATTTCTAGTAATAATAAGTACAAACTAATAATTGTCTTCATGAAGGAAATTAGCACAGCTTTTTCAAAGTAATAATAAACTGCAATTCAGTGTAGGTACTTGGATGCAATTTCCATTTCATTGGTATTCCAGAAATAGCACATGCGGTATAATTATTTTAAAAATCATCTGGAGCATGATATTCAAATTCATTAATATCAGTTCTTTTAAGTACTCAAAAATATTTTATACTACTAATAAATCTGTGTTGCTATTTTTATCATTGTTAGTAATCGTAGTCACAATTAAAATAAATGTTAAACTTACCATTCAAGCAGAGGCAAACAAAATAAACCTTGCATTTTCAGTTTTCACTAACAAGAATTTCCATTTATTCTGCCCATATTGGCAAAACAAATAGAAACAAACTCTCTTATGTTTACAATTAAAGTTAATTCAAAACAAAAATTGTTTGCAGCTTGAAGCGCCTCAGTTTAAGGATTGAGCATCATGAAATACTAAAAGAAAATATTTTGAAATAAATAAATTGAAGGAAATGAAAACAGCAATGGAGATGAGGAAAAGATGGAGATACAAATTATTTCCATTATTAAGATTTTACGCAAGCAGCTAAAAGCTGTAGAAATTTAATTTAAAATCAATAAAATGAATTCTCAAATATGTGTGTTCAAACCTGAGAGACTGAGAAATAAAAATAAATAAATAAATGGAATAAAAATAATTCCATTTAAGTTGCTTATGAACTGCAACCAAGGAATCGATATTAGGGGCCACTTTAAAAAATATACATTGTCAATTAATATTAATCATTTATTTCTTAATCCAGTCCTCATTCAACACATTTTCCCACTATTAAGATATACCAAGTAGAGGTCATGCAAAAAAGGCTGCCTAAACAGTGACCACAACTATACAAAGTAGGAGACAAAACTAAAAAAATCTCTTTGGTCTATAATAATAAAGCGAATGATGTACATAACTTGCATAAATACAGGACATGACATTCTGTTATTTGCCAAATCAAAATAAACAAAAAAACTGAAACGTGCTGACATAATTTTCCTCTGTGTGAGTTTGTGCTCTTTCTTTTTTCCTTCATATACATTGAGCCTCTGTGAAGATGCAGTTCTTAAATCTCTAATAGTCTTGAGGGTGTTTGTCCTCCCTCCTCCCCTTCTTTCCTTTTGGTTCTTACAATGCAAAGGGATACTATAGTCCTGAAGAATGGTTTCAGTTGTCTATTCTGAATGGCTGTCGGCATCTCTAGCCATCTAGAAAGGCTAGAAACATTTTGTAGGTGAAAATAGCCACTTTTTCCACGGTGGAGAGTCCATAAAACTCCTCAGAGCATCAGCCATTGGGACTCATTGAATAATTCATCCCTCATTGCAAGCCCATAATGTCTTTTCTGGGCCCTATTGTGAAGACTGTTTTCTCTTCTTTTCTCCTTGAATTATAAAAAGGGTGCCTTCTTTTGTCCATATCAAGCTGCTGCTAGCTGAACCTTTGTCTGGCCAGAGCTAAAGTGTGAGTTTCAATGGACTCTCCCCTCTTTGTTTTCCAAGTTCATCTCCAAGTGTAGATTGTGTATAGAAGGCTTTCTTTGTAAAAGCTGGAAAAGTTGTACAAATGTTTGACCAGCTCATTTGGTACTTTTGTCTCCTGTTCTCCAGGGCCTATGGTAGATGTGAAGGGCAAACTTTAGAGGACTGTCAGAGAACCTCAGACAACAAGTCACACAGAACATTGGCTGCAGCAGGACTGCCAACCCAGGCAACAAGTTCTTATAAATCTACTACCTATAATATCAACAAAAGGAAACAATATGGACAGGATAGCCTTCTCTTCACTTAGCTGGTAAATAAAACAAGGACACTTAAACACAAACTCATGCACAAATGTGTAGAAATTAAATCTATCATACTTGATCCAGAAGACTTTCTATGCAGTTAAGTTGGTCAATATTACTTCCAAATAAAACTTTTTTTTAATTTGAAAAGTTTGTTTGTTACTGGATCTTAGAGCAAACGTGCATAGAAAAGGCAGTCAATATCTTCAGAATCCTGGGATATTCCTTAATCTATTTATATTCTGTAAATGTTCATATGCTTCTGAATGTTACAAACCAACTCATTCATAGAAGCAAATTACCCTAGAAATAAATGGGATGTATAGACCCTGCCTACAGTCTACTGTACAGCTATCATTTCACTCTCAAGTTTCAATTTTTGCGAAGATATTGTGAAAAATTAGAAAGTTTATCAGAAAGACATCAAAATTGCTTGGGATAGAAAAGTCTTGCTCTGAACTTGAGGTGTATTTCAACCATGAACACATTCACTTAAAAATAATTTCCACTGAAGTATAGTCAATGCTTCTCAAATAGGCCACTGCTGACAGCATCTTTGACTTGAAGCCCTGGGAGGGGGGGGGAGGGCAGGATCACGACCTTCTCCCAAGGATTTTCCTCCTCCCTTCCTAGCCAGGCCCCTTTTTATTTAATGACTTCAGCTTGACTAACCCCAAATACTGCCCTGATTTAAGGACATAGAGGGATGGGTCTCAACAGATCCAGCCACACGATTGAGCAACTAGCTTTTCACAAAGAATTCAGACAAGGAACC
>JANHFL010006622.1:164538-195522 GCA_032468155.1 Oxyrhabdium leporinum | reverse complement strand
CACCGACCCCGCGCCCCCCCACCGCCCCCCCCCCTGCCCTTCCCCGTTTCTCTAAAAATTTTCCTAAGCTGCAGTTGCATTGGAGAAAATTAATCGGGTTTTGGGTTTTTTTAAATTCCCGGGCGGGAGGGGGTGGGGACGGGCACAAGCCAATGGTGAAAACAGCCATCTCCGTCTCTCCCCGAGAGAGGTTCCTGCTTTCAAGACTGAAGAGATCGAGGCGTCCCTTTGAATTCATTTATGTAATGCTGCGTGGGGTGGAGATATACAAAGCCATAGATACGATATATGTATTTATTAAGCTGAATTTCGCTAAGAAGCGCTTCTTCCCGCGAATTTATTGTAGCATTGAAACTAAACTGCTGGGAGAGAGAGAGAGAGGAAAAAGATTTTTTTTTAAAGAGAGAGAGAGAGAGAGAGAAAGAAAGAAAGAAAAGAAAAGACTGACTAGGAGCTGAAGTGACCACAGCAGGATATGACGCCAGGAGTGTTGTAAAGACTGTCTGTCTTTTAAAGAAGGTACCATTGTGCATGTCCTTTTATTTATAACTTGGTAAGTGCCAGCAAACTCGCCTCCTTTACACTCTGAAGTGCCAGCCCGGCTTTCCACAGCGCTCCTTTTTTTTTTGGCAATAGTCTATTCAGTAACTGTCACTCTCAAGCTTCAAGTTATTCAAGACCTTAATCAATCAAAGGGATGAGAATCGTTCAGGTTTTCCCCCCTCTTCTTTGAAATAAAGGAAACAATGAGATTGGAGCTGACGCTCTCTCTTCCCTCTCCCCTTCCTCAACAACTTATGATTCATTTTGGAATTATTGATTTTAAAAACAAAACAGAAGGGCTGCTCATTTGCTATCTCGGAATGAAAAGTCAGCGCTGAGATTAAAATAAAGTGAAAACAAATTTAGATCTGAGAAACGAGGTACCCTTTCTGGCCAATGTGACACTGATAACTAAACAGAATTCCGTGAGCAAAAGAATTTAAAGTATGAAAAAGTTTTTAAAAAACCACGCAAGGCAATGCAATGTAACCATAAGTGTTTGTGTGTGTATGTGAAAACGCATTTTAGTATATTATTTGGATGAGTAATATAAAAATACAGATTCTTGGATGTTACTTGGACATCACTGAAAAGAAGTGAGTGTGCTAACAGGAGTTTGTGATCACATTTGGTCACTTGGATAACGCGGCGTAAGGAATTTATTTTACCTTCTAAAGCATTCAGAATGCCTGGAAGGGGAGCTGAAATGGCGTTTGGAAGTACAGAAACGAAAATGGCTTTAAAGACAACAGATGCTTTACCAAAGTTGAAGAAGGAAAAGAAGCATAGCTTGTAGTTATATTGTTTTCATCCACAAAAGATTAATTTTCAATGAAATTATGCCGTTACTCTCAAATAGTAAGATTGGAATTGAAGGATTAATCATAAATGTTCCCAGAAAATCAGCTGCATCTGGAAAACAGGCCAGAATCCAACCATAATTGTTTTTTTTTCAAAGCATTCTGCATTTCCCAGACTATTGTGTACAATTGAAGGAGCTAAAGCTTTTCATCATTTTAAAAGCCTAATTATACAAATTGAGCCTTTGTAAATTCCCCCTCCTTTCCCAAACCTTCCCAAACTTTTAGATATTAAATTTCCCATTGCATTTAGGGGTTAACAGTTGAACAATGTAAGAAATACATTACTGTACTGCATGTGTTCAGGGGTTTACTTGATATCTTGAAGCCTGGATATACATTCATGGACGCATTTAAACAGATAACCTACATTAAAACCTCATTGAAAGCTAGTTTTATTAAATCTAACGAATTGAAGAGCCATACAATTTTGTGTGTCTAGTCACCCGTAGTTCAACAGGATACAGTAAGAGTTACCTCCAGGTAAGTAGGAAACTCTAATTAACTTCACTGAAGACGGAAATTTCCCCGTAATTCTTACCCTTATAAATTACCTATATTTCAGTTAAAACTTTCATACCCATAAGTCTACTATTAATTCTATGAGCATCTTGCCTCATGATGGATTGAACGGAAAAACAAAGCAGTAAGTTATTAACAGACATGATCCCATCAGATTGGGGGGCAACAAAACAAGTACAAGAATTTGGGAGGAGCCGATCTATGCATGTTTACTCAAATAAACGTTGTCGGAATAAATGAAGTTTGCTTCCAAATACGTATGGACACGATTCTAAACTTAATTTTAAGGCCTTAAGTCCAATAACAGTCCCAAATTCTTGTGAAGTCTCAGAAGTCCAACCAAAACTTTGGATACCTCGGAGCTCCATATCAGCTAGCCTTTTCTTTCTCTCTCTCCGTTCCCAACAGTGTTCTTGAAAACAGCACAGAAACACCACACACCCTGATTTCCCGGGTGTTTCCACGAACTGCATTTCGGAGAGGCTGAGGAGTATTATTTCACTGTCTCCCACTGCTTTAGAAAGTGAATGGTTATAATTTGCTATTAGTTCCACTCCAGTAACATCTCACTGCCTGGATGGCTGCTCTAAGCAAGGAGGCTTAAGTTCCTCGCTTGATCTGTGTAGATGCTGTGTATGTGTGCCTGTGCAGCACAAACTCATAAGACTAGTGTGGAACCTTAACTCATTTAAAACTCCGCTTGTGTAGCTGAATAAAATCAACATCCAGATTGCTTTTGCTGCCCTGAGCCAGTGCACTTTAAGGTGCCCCTCCCCCCCCCCATTGCACACATCCCGAAAGGATTGTCAGCTGTTACAGTTTCTGCGCTGCTTTCCATTTATTCCAACGGATTTCTTTGGAAGAGACATTCCGATTGCAGAGTTACTTCGATCGTTTAATTAAGCCCCCAAAGAGTTCATTTGCTCTTGGGGTACGAAGGAACCCCAAACGCGGAGGAAGGCATTGCCTTTAGTAAATACTGCACAGGGTCTCACAAACCAAGATAAGAATTAAGTACTTTCTAAAACATTCCTTTAAAAAATTCAGAGTCCCGAACTGTAGAGCTGGTTGCTCCTGCCAGGATCCCAAGTATGTTTCCCATGAATTTCAGTTAAGGGACAAACAAAATTAACTCGGCTTAGGACAGGACTTCCACCTCTGAAAAGCTGCAAGGAACGTTGAGGAATCGGACCAAAAGCCAACCTTGACCAGCGTTCTGTTCTTACAGTAGCCAACCAAGAAATAATTAAGGACAAGAGTGTCATCTTAAAAAAAACCTGGTTTGTTGAATGCTTTATGAATAAATCGTGATTTATTGATTGGGCTGGCACATTCCACCAGCCAAGCCTTATGTCATGCTTTTCAAACCACAACTGATTTGATGCACGGGAGAAACGACACAAGCGACCTAAAGGCCTAGAGCGATGGGCCAACCTGAAGATTCTAGATTCCTGTCGGAGAGGCATTTTATCGGCAGGGAGCATCGCTGGCTCGAATGGGTCGTGTCAACGAGAGAATGTCGTGTCAACGGCGATGCAGATAGCGGGGTTAATATTTAGGTAAGCGTTTACAGGAAGGCAGCCCTTGAAAGAAACTCCCGAGAATGGATTTCGTTGGAACCTAGGCTGTGGCTTCTGGACCGAAGCTCAGGTCACTAGCGGGGTACTCTATGGGCAAAATCTAGAATCGCTGAATGATTACTGATCTTCAAGAACGCTTGAAGCTTGCTGCACTTGCTGTAGAATAAGAATTGCTAGGGGCTTACTTCAGGATTTTGACATTTAGCATTGGGCTGAGAACCACGATCTGGGAAGCGTAGCAACCTTTGTTCTCTACTCGGAAGCCGGTTCTCTTCTCCGTCCTTGGAATGTCATCGCCCTAGAGTGGGTTCTAAGTCGCAGCCTTGGCCCGCAGCCGCTGCTCTCCCACAATGCCTTGGATCCTAATCATTTTGAAGGGCAGATCCCGCCTAACGAACTTTCTCCCAAGTAATCGAGGTTTATATAAGAAGCTACGGACCGAGCGTGGTTCTCCCGTAAAATCCATTTTTCGTGGTTTCCTTCTTCACCACAACTACTCCAGCCCTTTTGCACCCAGCCGCCAGGTTCCATCCCAGGGTGGGCAAAAGGGCCGGGCGTTTTCGGATCTGGGATTCTTGGTCGGTTCCGCCGCCAGCTCGGGGCCTTCCTCCGCACTACATTTAATAGGATGATATCTTCATCGTAACGCAGAGAACTTCACCAACAGTGCCAGCCGCGGGGCGACCTTGCTTGAAGCGCTCCATACAAGGGAGTTTGGCTGGAGTCGCCGTTTGTAATTGGAACGTTATTACCCTGTAGATCCCTTCGGGAGAGAGAAGGGGGAAAAAT
The DNA here is from genome assembly GCA_032468155.1 of Oxyrhabdium leporinum. NCBI lineage: Eukaryota > Metazoa > Chordata > Lepidosauria > Squamata > Cyclocoridae > Oxyrhabdium > Oxyrhabdium leporinum. The sequence goes on along the minus strand of JANHFL010006622.1, from coordinate 191,228 downwards.
GGGGGGAGGAAGGGAGATGAGTGGATGGGGAATCTCCGGCAGGTCTCCATGCAGAGTTGTAAGTCAGCGAACAGGAATTCCAGCAGTGTTCTCCAAGATATACAAGGCCTGGAGTCTCTTACAAGAAGTGTAGATTTTTATTCGTTTAGATATAACGCTCCATGCCAGATCTGGGGCAGTTCATTCATTAGAATAATGAACAATATTCTCTAATAGCTGGTAACGGATACCAAATCACCATCATCACGATGATTTCTGCCTTTAAACAAAGGTCCTATCTAGGATTCACTTCTACTGTAATGGAGGCGAACCTGTATCTGTTAAAAGCATGCACCTTGAAAAAAAAAAAGAATTATCATCGAATAAGGGAAGTTATGCAGCCCCTGGGCGGCAATTTTCGGCTCATTTGAACTCCGTAGTACGAGCTTCTAGTTAAATCTTCATAGGATTACACTGCACTTTTGGCTCGCCTGTCCTCAAATTACTGCACCAAGTGTGGTGAAGCCCTAAACTTCAGAGAAACTATACAATTTATAAGATATACTGCTAGATGCAGTATTTGTAAAGAGGCAAATAATTATAATCAAGAATTCGAAGTTCCAGATCAATGCCTGGAAGTCTTTCAAGGAGGAAATAAGCTTTACTCTGGATGCAATGCTTTTTCATATCTTTATTTAGATAAAAATCAGGATGGAAAGGGAAGAATTCAGTGGGAATGATGAGAAGAAGAATTCAACTGAGAAAAAGTGAAAAAAAAATAGAACTAAAAACTCTTCGCGTTCTCTAAAAGAAGGGCTGTAGATCGCTCTCAGCTCATTTCCATAGGACAAAGTAGACTGATCTTTCAAATGGCGTGCATGGCAAATTTGTTGACTATGCTTGTGTTATGCAACCAGACTTTCCTTTCACAGCCTACAATGAAATGAGAGTGATGGGCTGTCAAAATTGCTCCACCAACCAGTAAGTTGAGTAATCAGAGAGGAGGGAGAAGTGAGAGACTAACATCATTATATATGCAGTGCAACCCTAAGAGAAATGTAACATCTAAAAAAAACCCTTTGTCTATGTAGCGATAATGGTGGCAACATTAGGGTGTAATTGTTTTTGACTTTTTAAAGAGTAGAAAAATGGTCTCCCAATTATTCAGCACTGATATTTATGTTAAGCTGACCTTAATTCAAATAAAAGAACCAGACTTTTCGAGAAAGTTCAAAATTCCTCAAGTGATTGGCTCATGTTTTTCCTGGTGTTCCTAGGTCACCTTGACACCCACTTTTGCCTCTACATTTTGGCCTGAATGGCCTCTCCTGCTGGGCATACCAAATCATTTTTGCAAGCCACCAGCGGATACTGAGGGTCCCAATCCTGGGCCGGATGTTCGGTTGGAGGAAGGGCAACCTTGGGCCTGTGGCTTTTCATTTCCCAAGAGGAGACAAAAGTCTCTCAACTTTCCCCTGCCCGGGAACTGCTCACATTCCAGGCGACGATTAGCTACGAATGCTTGGACCCCCATATTAGCCCAGCGGAGAGGATTTCACGCCTTTCCAGTGGAAATAGCTAAAAATGCTTCTGCTAATTATAGAGCTCTTCCAGGCCAGGTGCACTTTTAATTGGATTAGTAAGTGCTCTATATTAAACCTGCAGTACATCAAATGGGCAAGGAAAATTAGAGCTATTAACAACACCCAGGCAATTATTTATGGACGGTAACATTAGTATGTTTCTCCCCTGTTAGAGGGAAAAATATCAATTATGCTATTTAGCGGGCTTTTCCCCTCCCAAATATAGTCGGAAGCTTTACTCTTGCTGTTTTTCTCTCTCGCTCACTTTAAAATTCATCTAACTATAAAGGCATTTCTAAGCTCCTTGAGACAAGAATAACCTGTTAGATCTCCTCCTCCCTTTTTTGCTGCTTTACTTTGAGGCATCTATAGGTCTGTGTAACCAACCAGCTGCTGTTTCGGAAATAAGATTATTTGAAAGTAGACGGGACTTGCTTATGGCTAACTATATTTAAGATCCCGCTAACAAACTATAAAGAGAAACTAAAAACAAAATCCAGTATTGTGAAATAGTTTTCTAATGGATTTTAAGTTTTATATGCTAGAAAGAAGACAGAAGTATTAGAAAGCTTGATTTTACTTTTTACTGTACATTCTAATTAGAATATATAATTCAGCTAAAGTTGAGCATTTTTTAAATTTTTCATTTCATTGAAGAGTTGATGCCTTAAACTCCAATTGAAATTTAATTTGACAAAAGTTTACCTTTCACTGAATCTTGCTCTTAATACGTATACTGTTTTGGTACAATGGTGGTTTCTGCTCTGCTTTCTCTTATGCAATACAAGTTTGCTGCTGGTGGTGTTTGTTTTTCTTTTGCTTTGTTTCATTTTATTTTTAGTGCCTTGTCTCACAGGTTTTTTTTTATTCTATGACTCAAAGTTGACAGCCACAAACACCTGTATATATACAATGTATGTTTTATTTGTTGTAGAGAGCACTGGAAGAATTAATTGTTCAATTTTGCTACTTGATATTGTTTCTTCTTTGCTGTTTCATTTTAATGCATAGAAAACATAATTGCTTTTTTCCAAACAAAGTGGCAATTTAAACTCTGCAAGAGGAAAATAGTGTCATGATTTGAATAGAGGGGCGATTCAGTATTTTGTTGTAATACAAAAGGGTTAGCTAGACAAACATTGATCCCAGGAGTGACTTCTTGCCTATTGTCACAGGCTAGAAAAGATCAATGGACGGTAATTTTTAAGAGCCATAAGTAGGTTGGGGAGGTGAAGACTTTGTGAGATGAAAGTTTTGCTCTAATCACTAGATTTTACTTCCTCGTTTCTGTGTTTAGGTTTGTTTGTGTGTTTATTTTCATCAATTTATGAATTATCCAGATAAGTTCTACTCATCAGCTAAATATATAGTTTTAACTTTAGTTGATCAATCAGAAGACATGCAACAATTGCACTCTTAGACTAAAGCTTACTGAAAATAATTAGATTAATTTGTGAGAATTTATGTTTAGGATTACATTATATGTGTTCAGGAGTCTCAAGGAGTATCATTCCATCCTGCTTACCTTGAAATATATATGCTGTATTTCAGCAGATGTGATTCAGCTTAATTAAACATACAATTACAGATTCTAATATACATATCTGATAGTTCTCTGCTTCCTTCCTTCTGTTTTTTAACAAGTATACAATTTAATTTTTGATTCCTGACAAATTGTCAGGAACTTAATTTTTTAAATTCTCTAAATCTGATTTTTTTAAAAAGGAATTTAAGTTTCAGTTGAAGTGTTTAAAATCTAGGCAATATAGTTTCCATAGATTTGTAAATGGAGGGAGATCTATTCAGATCAGAATATGCAGTTATTTGAGAGCAATGAAAAACTGAAGTTAAGAGTGAAATAATGAGGCCGTTTAGAATCTGACCTAGTTCATTCCATATAGGAGTAAATTATTTGTAGGAACTGTTTCCAATGGACCATGTTTACAGAATAAAACTAAACAAGATTTGACTGCATCCCAATGACACTCACCTCTAAATGTTGAACTCTGCATATGCTCTCAAATACTACTAGAGGAGAGCACACAGAATTCCAGATAGGCCTAACACTCTATTGCCATTGAACAGTTATCACTAGTGTTGTTCCACAATTACAGCCCAGTTGTTCTTATAATTGGAACTATTGGACATTCAAAGAACTTCATAGTCCATTTTTCTAAGAGGAAAGTTAAATGTACTATCTTTAAAATGAAAGGGATTTCTTCAATTTGCTGATAATCCAAGTCTTGGTATTTGCTATGAGAATTGCCTTCATTTGGCCAAAGAGTACATAACTTGTTTTCTTGTTTTATGTTCACAGATTTCATTTGTTATATATTTTAGCAAGAAATTTAAACACAAACAAACCAAAGTAATCCAAATTATACCAAGACAATGAGGAAGTCTGCTAAGTTATACATTCTAACTTAGTTTATCAGAAGACAGCGTGGCTTACTTTCAAATAAAGATACAATGGTTTCAGCTATGAAAATAATCTTTCAGGCTAGATCATTCAGGTAATATGAAGAAATAAAGAACCCAGTGAGGTGTTTGACAGTTTAATACATCTGAGGTTAGGCCAGGGATTGCTGTCTACTGGTAGAAGTTGAACAATGTTTATGAGCAAATCTAATTGAATACAATGTAATATAGTGGCCTGTACACAAATCACTGGGATTATAAGGAAGGTAAACAAATAATTGTGCAGAACAAGCAGTTGTAAACTTGTTGCACTCCTGAAAGCATACTCTTAAGTAAGTTCACTCAGTGTCACTGGAGGGAGATCCTTTCTCAAAAAAATGAATTTCCCTAAAAAAAAGATCAGCCTATCTCTTCCTGGACTGTTATTCCTCTGAGTGGGTTATAGGTACTAGTACCTGGGTTTTAGCCTACTAATCAAATAGACTTTTCTGGTTGTGTATGAGGTGGGAGAAGAAATAAAGAGGTCCTTCTGTCAAAAGCAAGGATTAGAAAAAGCTATTAAAGGAAGCTCAGTGGTTTTAAGTGCACTTCTGTTTCCACCACCAACTGAGGCACATCAGGTTGGCTTCTTTTCCACCCCCACAATTCAGTCAAGTGTCCCCAAGGCAAAGGAAGCCCAAATTCATCAGGAAAAACTGCAGGGAAGAAAGGCAGAGTCATCCACCACCAGGGAGAGTGGCCTCTCAGTATCCTGCTACAGAGCATGAAAAAAGAGCAGGGGAACTGATCAGAGATTGTTAGACCTGATTCAGCCGTTGAAGTCATCTTCCCACAGCTACTGAACTGGTTATATTCAGTTTCGTGGATCAATTTGCAAGCAAACATACTACACACATACCATTCATTCGATGTTACTTTTTTGGTCAGAGAAGAATGCATTTTAGATTGAAGTTTTCTACTCTTATCCTCCATGCGTTAACTTGATCATGTCACTTCTACAGGATACTAAAATGAAGTAGCCAGGCTACCAGTCCCACTTATAAGAGTGTGTGTGCCTTACATAAAGGAGTAAGTCAGATTAATATTGGAATTATAATGCTGATAATAAGAGATACAGGATTTTCCCTTACATAAGTGCATGAAACACTATAAAGCCCATTTGATTCCATATGATTCAGGCCCAATGTGTGCAAAGAACTCCCATTTTAAATATATTTGTGTCCCAGGGAAACGAATGATGCTACTACAGTGGTACAATTCATTCCAAAGTGAAGGAATTCCCATCACTGTGAATACTACCTACTGACTGATTTCAGTGGGGATGGAATTGTACTCTCTTCATTAGTTGCAGGAAGGAGTGAAGAGATAAGACTGAAGCTCTACCTTCTGCTTTTCCCAGATCTTTAAATTCTAATCAAGGAAGAGGATGTATACGATTTTCAGATTGGGTCATTCTATAAATGAAGCAAAACTGCAGAGACAGAACAAAGAATTGTGGTGTAACACTGTCCTTTATGCATATAGAAGAAAATAAAATCTTACTAAATTTAGAACTAATAAAAACCAAGCCTTTATCTCACTTTTCTTTTACAGCAAACGTGACTTCATTCAGTGATACTTTGGAGCATAAACTCAATACTGGTAGTAGTATAATCCTTTTCAGCATGCAAGCATCTCAGAATCAAGCGAGCAAAGCATTCAGATTAAGTAAAACTATATTATAAGGATTTTGCCCCATATATAGTTTCTTATTTTGATTCACTGTTAATTACTTTTAGATGAACATCATAGTTTACAAAAAAATTGTTAAATCCATATTTAATTAGAAGTATTGCAAGTGTATCTTACTGAATTCCATGAAATGGGTGGGTTTAGCAGGTTTTTCAGATTATATTTGGCTTCTGAATGTGAGTCAAGTCAGATTTGGACTCCAAAAAGTGGTCAGGGAGGGGTCAAGAACTAAATTTGTGTAGTGCTTAAGGCATCAGGCTAGAAATTTGGAGCTCATGAATTCCAGTACCTCTTTAGGCCCAAAGCTGGGTGTAACCTTGAGACAGTCACTCATTATCAACCCTAGGAAGGAAGCAATGACAAACTACTTAGGAAATACTTTGGCAAGAAGACTTGTCCCAGCACTGTCCAAGTATCAGACATGTTTGAAAGGAAAATATATATATATATATTATTCCTTTCAATATATAAATTATACAGGGGACAAAAATGATAAAAGATTCTAAATTATTTTAACTTAAATCATATACGGTATATATGAATTTAAGTTAAAATAATTTAGAATCTTTTATCATTTTTGTCCCCTGTATAATTTAAGCATTTTTTAAATCTTAAACCTTACAATAAAGTGCTAACTCTTTAACCATACAAAGACTCTGCATGGTTCTTGGGCTTCATATTTTGACCAAATGATCCTAACATATTCCTCAGTCTAGAACAATTTTGACTAGAACTAAGACACAATCTCTTATTTCATTTTAGATAAGAGTCCAAAATGCCTTGCTAATTTCAGTGGAGTACAACTTCTAATGAAATTTGCTTTGGAACTCAAGGTTTCCTTCATGTCTTATAAGTCCATGGCTTATAAAAAATAAATTTCCCTTAAAACTCCAGGTAAGTTGCCTCTGATATTCTGATGAGTGCTCTCCTGAACTTCGAATGTAGCTCTAGACTTGATTGCAGTTGGATCTGAGCAAATTCAACTATGGCTGGGACCTCAGTCAGAATTAATTCTACCAGCCTTATCTCCCCTCCAGTGAAGTTGCAGATTCCCTGCCCCCACAGCTTCTCATTTGGCCCTCCCCCTCCAAAAGAAGTCCTAGCTTTCTTTCCTCTCCTGCCTTTTGCCTTCAAGACAATTTTTGAATCAAGTAGCCTGAAGATCAATTGGTTGGAAGGCACATTTTTCTCCCCAGCCCCCTGAAACATAAGAACTCAAAAGAAAAAAAAACATAAAGAAGGGAGAAAGAAAGAAAAAATTAACAACCCAGGTCCTAGCAAAAGATTAACATTTGGAATCTTAGGAAATATAATCTGCATATCTAATTGATTCCCAGCATATCAGTTTAAAGGATAAAGATGTATATCTCTACACGATTGAGATTGCATTAATAGCCACATAAATAAAAGGTTGAAAAGTCATCAGGGAGTCCTTTGAAGCCCATGCCTGTTGCTTTGATAGTCAGGCCACACTTCTAAGAGAGCTCTTTGCTGTTGTTTTAAAGAACCCAGAAACTAGAGCTCAACCATAAAAGATCAGGTACTGCACAGCGTGGGGGGAGCAAAGCAGGTGCATCCAAAATAAAGGTGATAGGCAAAGCTCCATCACTTCAATGCCAACAGGAGGATCAAACAGAGATGGGAGAGGCAAAAAGACTTTTTAAAAAATGCTCCAGACTTCTCTTCTCTTCCCTTTCCAGAGCCATGGAAATTTATAATAAACACCACATATTTTGCTAACATTCCAAATTGTTTTAAATTACTGTGTTTCACCCCAAATAGTGTTTTCATGGAGGAAAACACACTTGATATCTACAAATAATGGAAACCTATTTTATGCAATCAGTCTTGTAACTGGACTATTAAACTTTTGAGGATTCACAAATGAATGAACAATCTAGTTAAACTGGATAATGCTGAAATGACACAAAAAAAATCTGATAGTAACTAATTTCCTGACAATGTGACCCAGACTGCAACCAGTTATCTAAAGAGATGTTGAGTTATACTTCACTAGATGTGCTCAAGCAGAGATTGGATAGCCATCTGTTGAATCCCTGCACTGAGCGTTGGGCTGGACTTGATGATTAAATGGCTCCTTCTTTATGATTCTGTGAATAGTGATGAAACTGAATGACAGAATTCTACAGAGAAAATGTCTTTGAGCAGTCCTGTCTCCCCAAGAGTTCTGTAAAATTTATATTGGATTTTGTAAAAGGACAAATCCATTTGCTGCATCTTTTGTCTGAGGTCTTATTAAAACAGTCACCTTTCACAATTATAATAGGAATTAGACTCTTGGAAAATAAGTTGCCATGCAGTGAAATCTATATGAAAAATAAGCCTGCAGCAAATGAGCTGCTGAACTAGTGCATTTGACATTCAACTGAAAAACTTTATTTTTGAAATGAACATTTTTTCCCTTTGGCTGGACAAAATACACCAAGTTGTATCAAACTGCAAGAGGATTGGACAAACTTTGCAGTGAGGTCAGAAGTCATGACCTGAAATTGCAAACCAATTCAAAATGTTTATTTTAGTCTCACAGAAAAAGGAAGGCCTCTATAGGCAGCCACAGAAATAGTAATGACGTTATAAACAACTCACAGTGGGCAGAGCAGAATAAAACAAGCAATATTATAAATGGTACAATTTAATAGTCATCCAAAATGATCCTTTTTTCCCACATTTTAAATTGTATTCACCTCAATTTAGCAAAACTGTTCTGAAATATATTTTATTGCATGCCCAAAGCTGGCTTACAATGAGATGGGCAGCATAGAAATGTAATAAATAAAGTAAAGGTAAAGATTTTCCCTGTCCAGTTGTTTCCAGTTCTGGGGATGGTGTTCATCTCTGTTTCTTAGTCTAAGGAGCCAGTGTTTCTGAAGACATTTCTGTGGTCATGACTACATGCTGAGGCGCATGGAACACTGTTACCTTACTACCAAAGTGGTACCTATTTATGTACTTGCATTTGCATACTTTCAAAATGCTAGATGGGCAGGAGCTGAGTAAGTAACAGAAGCTCATACCGTTATTTGGCACTTGGGTCTCAAACCTGGGCTGTCAGCTTTCCAGCTGACAAGCTCAGCATCTTTAACTGCTAACTCACCATGCCCCATGAATGAATGAATGAATGAATGAATGAATGAATGAATGAATGAATGAATGAATGAATGAAGCTGGAATAGAACCAGGAAGACTAGGAAGATCTAGGATTAAATGCCTATTTTAGTACTTACTTTAGTTAATCTCTCTCAGCCCAGTTTACCTTACAGAAATGATTTGGGGAACAGAATTAAGGGAAGACCTCTTAGCTATGCCATCTTGACCTTGTGGAAGAAAAGTAGAATAATATCATCATCATCATCATCATCATCATCATCATCATCATCATCATCATCATCATCATCATCATCATCATCATCATCATGATCTATTCTGAACAGATTTTCCTGTTACAAATTCAGATGTGCTGGGCTACAAATGCACATAATTCTGATGGGTATTCAAACTGGGAATGACAAGAATAAAATCCAGACATTGGGATTTAGAGGTTAGTAAAAGAAGGAAGGAAGGAAGAGAGGCAACTATCATGTTGTAAGAACAAAGCCAAATAAGTTCCTAGATATATTAAAGTTTTGAACCAAGATCCAAAAAGTTCCCAAAAACCATGTGGGAGATTTGGTCTATCTGAAAATAAATGATAAGGATAGTCCACACCATATTCACAGGAAATACTACACAAGGTTTAATTTCATTTCCCTTTAGAAATCAAAGGTTATCTATCCACAGTACACTACAGCAGTACATTCAAAGAACAGTCAAGAGTTATCTTGGCTAACAATCATTTGCAAGAAAGCTAAATTACCTACAATTTCTTTTTTCCACAGAACCCAAAGATGCAATCCTATACAGACTTGGAGTAACACTATGAAGTCAATTGGACTTAAAAGGACTTAAAAAGAGTCTCAAGGTTATGCATCTGGCTCTGAATTTCCATTAGTTTCAGTGCTGTAAATGTTCATCTGAGTATGGACACATTGCAAACATGATTATTGGAGTCTAATTCTAGACCTAATTTAGAAACACAGGGCCATTTACTACCAATAGTGATTCCCAAGTAAAATTAGTAAGAAAGGTCAACTAATTTAAATTCAAAAACTCTCTACTTAAATAAAATGATGAAGGGCTATATTTGGAAGGCTTGTTTATGACACTTATATTTATAAATTTAAATGTGTGTTTAAAATATACTAGCAAAATATTCAAAGAGGTGTGTGTGTGTGTGTATATGTAGCGCAATGGGCTTAAAATCAACTTTTTTTAAAAAAAGAAAAAAGAATTAGAAGCCAGCAAGTGTTTGTTGTGAATTATTTTATTTATCTTAATATTGTGTGATTATTGAATAGCAAATAAGACTCTGAATAACATAATTTTACATTCCTCCCATGTCTTTTCTTTGGAGTGGTAAGATGGATTTCAGGTAACAAAATAATTCTGCATGCATTGTAATGGTTTCTATAAATGGTTTCTATAAACAAAAGAAATATGCTTCCATTCTGATCTTGCTCAAATTTTCTGAGAAGAAAGCCTGTTTTTCAAAATAGAATTGGCCCTTTAAAATAAAATGCATTTACATCATAAAAGCTTTAGCATCATAAAAGAAATTCTAGAATTTATTACTAGTAATGAGACTCCTAATCCTAGGAAAATGTTAATACTTTGTTAGGAAAATTATATTATTTTTTCTGGGGAGAAAGCATAACATTTTGGTCACATCACAAATTGCATTTGACCTCAGGAGAGGTCATAATTTATCCCCTTCCCTGTCCCTGTCTTTTAAAGGACATGGCATATTTTTAGAGGATTAACTGTGTAATCTACATGACTACTGGACTTTCGGCTTCTTGAACTGATTCCATAAACTCAGGCCACATTTGTGATTTTTAAATCCCAGTGGAAAGCAATTGGCTCTCATTTTATGGCAGAAAAAGCATTCAAAACCCCTGGAGACGTTTAGGTTGGTGTTTTGTGTTTTGGACCCTTTGCCCCATCACTTAGAGGACGATCCTACTATCATATCAGCCATCAGATGCTTTTTTAGCAGATTATTTAAAGAGAATATATGTTGGCATCTATTATTACCTATAACCTCCCAGCAGAATGTTGACCTTATGATGGGGTAAATATTTATTTATTTTATATTCAAGCCTTCCTTCTAGGGTCAACTGTTTTTACATGGGTATTTGATATTGTTATGTTCAAAGCTTTTGTTATTGTAGACTTTGACAACATTTATGTTAGTTAATGAATCTGAAACGCCATCTATACTATTTATTATATTCAGATGTTATTGATCTTTTTGTTGTTATTTTATGTTTCTAACCATTGAAGGCTGGTCTGATCAGTTTATATATATGACAAATAAATAAAAAATAAAGCTGTGATAATGTATATGTCATCCTCAATATTATACTTAGACGAGTCTCATATATAACAAAACATATGGATTTCTTTCTTGGTTTCCAGCATTTAAATCATACTTTTTAGAAAATAGATAGTTAAGTCTATATTAGCATGTTGGTAAATGTAGGCATGGAAGCATATTTTCTTAGCATCTTGAAGATGCTAAGAGACAATGCACACTTGTAGCAGTAAGCATTATTCTAGGGAACAGGAAAAAAATCCTGTTTTAATATGACACTTCAAAGGTGCAGTTTTATCAGATAAATTGTGTTCATGTGTACTGTTCAAAAAACATCTGTTCTCCAATTAATTAGGGACATATTTAGAAATCTAAGTTACAGATCTACTAATACTAATAAATATTAGTAACACATTTTAAATTATTTTTCAGTAAAATATTGCATTGTAATGTTATTACACTAAAATGGTATAATAATAATTACAATTGTAATTGTAATGGTAAATTCAAAAATCAGCGAAAATATTATGCTGGCCAATTATTATTATTTTTTTAAAAAGATTATATCAGTCCAATCAATATACTTTTGCTCAACAATGGAAATGGAAATGGAACAGATGGTATTTCAATAGACTGTCAACAGTTTGCTACACCAACAGAATTTGAAGATCCAAATGGCCAGTTTGGTGATAAAGCCTTCCCTAGATTGTAACATTTAAGGTCGGGTAATGGGATGCCCAGCCAAATGATTTTCCAGAAGTAATAAAAACAACTCTTTGCAGATAAAACTAGAATGTAAGATTGAATATTTTAGTCTGTTCTTCTTTGTGGTTTTCTTTCAAGGCTTAAGATTGCACTGAAAGCCTGAACCAGCAACAAATCAAGCTCAGATTAATTCCCAACTATTTACCACAGCCAGCTCGCCATGTCCAACCTGCCACAGCCAACTCGCCAGGGCTAACTTGCTACAGCCAACTTGCTGCAGAACAACTGGCCATGGTCATCTTGCCACAGGACAACTTGCTGTGGGACAAGTTAAATAGAATTGTTAAATTGTCCCGCAATGAGTTGTCTTGCAGCGAGTTGGCCGTAGTGAGTTTGCCCGCTACAAGTTGGCTGTGGTGAGTTGGTTGCAGTCACTTTGCCACAGCAAGTTGGTTGTGGCAAGTTGTCCCATTCCCTCCCAATTTACTTTTCCTCAATTTACTTGTGGCAATCCAGTGGCTTTGGTCTCAGTAATTATTCTAAATTGGATGGATTCAGTTATTGTAGCAATTTGTTGAAAATCTTAAGGATCAGGTTATGAACAAATCCTCCTTGAGAAAATCTATTTCTATTCACTAAAATTCAACACTAATTTTATGAGACCTAACCAGTCAGTTATTATAGGTAGAATTGTAGTTCCCTTGGTACTTGTCTTTGATTTTTAAGTATCCTCCTGGATTCACAGCTTCTGCTTAAGCAGTAGGTGGAGTTCCTGGCTAGGGACTTTTGCACAGCCTCAGAAGATTAAAACAAAAATGATAAAAACAAAATCTATGGGAGAACTTCATCCATTTCCTAGCAATGCAACCACTGGATATCCAGGCAGATAGCTAAGTTTTGTTTTCAGGACCTTCCAGAAGGTCAACAAGCTCAGGGCCAGTATAACGACAGGAGAAATGATGTTCCAAAGAGCAGGTGCTGTGGCAGAAAAGAAGCTCTTCCTGGGTCTGGTCAAGTGACATTCCTTCATGTATGGCACATGCAATATGCAACATGGATCTGATAGGATGGGTTGATATGATTGGGATTTATGATATTTCAGGATAAATCACACAGGCAGCTTTGCATATTAAAATGAGAACTGCTTTAATTCTAAACAATTCAAGCTATGAACAAATCTCTCTCTCTCTCTCTCTCTCTCTCTCTCTCTCTCACACACACACACACACACACACTTTTTCTTCTTCTGTAATGTAAGGTGGCAAATTTGCTGTTTCATAACACACTAAGCCATAATGTGGTTTGTTTGGCTTAGTATGTTGTGGCATGTTAGGGTTATGGGTTACTGTTTTTTAATTATTATTCACTGATTGAAAGAAGGAACAATATATTTCAATCTCTGGCACTTGGTATATCAGGTGACTTTAGCTGTAATTTTTTTTTAATTATTTGAGATGTTTTGCTGAGAGCTGCAGTAGCAATGGATAATAGATGGAAAAGTAAGTAACTGCATATCACATTTCTTTGCATGATTACTTATATTGAGTCCATATACAGCTAAATGTGTATAGAATTAGACTTAATGGAAGTAAACAGCATAAGATTGTATGGCCTGTTAATGGTGCTTTCAGTAAGCTTTTGCAGTTTTGACAAGGCAGATAGGCAGCAATTAACACAAAAAACAGTAATTCTTAATTTAAGACTGCAGAGGCAATCATGCTAATTATTTAAAGTCTCCAGTTTCTCACAGTGCTTTACAGTATGCCTGGAAAGAAACAGTGGATAAAAATATAAAAGAATTGGCATTACATGTTCCTAATGATCTACCCATCCACAGAGGAAATACTGGGTTTCTTTTGGCTATGGATGGCAATATCTCAGTGTGACCTCATTCAGCAGCTGACAGAGAGGACAGAATCAAACCCCAAATAAGTGAAAAAAATCTGTTTCTCACACACATATAACACATACACAAATGATATCTTACAGTCCAAATACATTGTAGAAGTACGAAAAAGGGAAAACTTAGTTCTTTATATTCTACCTCTCTGCCCTACAAATTTACATTGCTTCTCAGAATAATGTGGCAAAAATACAGAGATAATACTTTCATCTGTTTCAAACACTATTTAACTCAGAAATGACTATCAGAAAATAATTTCAGTTTTTGCTTTTAACAGCATCTCTTTATGTATTGTACCATAAATATGTTTTAGGTTTTTAAGACAATACTCTAATACTCTTCTGGAAGGCACTGAAGGCCTGGTTCTGCTAGTGGGCCTGGGGAACCCAGAGCGGGATGGAGCCCATTAAATGGCTCATGTGATATGCTGTCGTCGGAGCAAAGGTGGGAGTTGGGGGGATGATTTTGTTATATTGTACTATATTAATTTATTTGATTCTTTTTTGTTAGTTTTTATTGTTTTTAATGCGGTTTTATATTCTGTAAGCCGCCTTGAGTCACCATGGGCGAATAGGCGGCAATATAAATTCAATAAATAAATAAGTAATTTTTATCTATTCATCCAACAACACTTCATTTGTGAAAACACTATTCATAACTCAAGATATTTCATTTCATCTTAAAAAAACAAACTATTGCTTGTATTGGATCTCTTTCCCGTCTTTCTTCAAAAATGATGTTTTTATCAATTATCATTCTTTGTCAAATATTATTCTACTGTTTTATGAAATATAGTTTTTCATGTCTTATATAATATCCTTTCCTCTTTTTATTCTTTATTTTTTTATTCAAGGCAGAAGGAAATATAATTACAGCTGTATTTCTTATTATTCCTCTGAACAGTAAATAAGAGATCCAACTTTTTCTTTTCCTAGCATTTTCCCACAAGTAGAGTCAACTTTTTTCTGATCAACTGAATGTTGATCCATTGGTTGCTACAAAAATTGACTTAGTGCTTATTACCATGGAGGGATGAGAGAGAGTGACTGGCCCAACGTCACCCAGTCATTTTTCCTGCCTACAGTAGGACTGGTTTTCTGGTCTCTGGCCTGGTTTCTTAACCGGTAGATGAGACTGGCCCTGAAACAACAGATTCAACATTAATTTATACTGATATTTGTTGACAGTTATTAACTGTATTACTTAAAACATACATTTATATTTTTCTATGCTGTCCCTGTACTGCTATACTGTATTAGAACCTTGACTCTGATTACTTAAAATGTGTTTTAATATGCATTTCTTAATGTGCACACACATCTCTCTGTCTCTTTGGTTCAGGCAGTTATGAAATCTTAAATGTTACAGCGAAGATTCCTCACTAAAAATAAAACCCCAGAGTAATGCCAACAAAAGCTGATAAGTACTCTTTAAGTAAATAAACACAAAAATTATGATCCCATGTCAAATCATAATGAACACAGGAATTAAAAATGATAAACTAAAACTATGTATTAACATACCAAAATCTACATGTAGTTTAATTGAATTTCTTATGGGCTTATATTAATGTTTTAATGAATTAATCACATGCTGAACGTATCTTAATCAACATCAACTTTTGCTAAAATCTTTTTTTAGTTCCTCAATAAGGACAGAAAAAAAGAATATCTGATAAACGACAGCTACTGTCTGAAAAAATCTTTCTGATTTTCTCATAAATATTTATTATTATTTATCTGCAATATATTATACTGGACCTTCTGCCACTGAGTGCTTGAGTCAATGGGATACTATGGAAAGTTTATGGAACATTCCTTCTGAGCAGACGACAAATCCCTCATCAGAAAAAGTTCACATACTAATTGGTCTAAGAAGAATGATTTGTCTATTCAGCTATTCAGGTCCAGGGAAAGGTAAATAAACTTAAAAACAAGTGCCTAAATGAAGGAAACTATATAACTGCATGTATATCAAGGCAAAGGAAATAGAAAAAGGTGTCCGAAAGAAAAACATGAGACAAAAAAAATGGTATTAACTGAAATATTTTTTTCTGCCTTTAAAAACCAAAGTTGGCTATATTCTAGCATTCTTGCCCAGGAGAACTGAAGTAAAGAATGCTTTCTTCAGTAAAGAAAGACATGAAATTGAAAAATTTAGTAAAAAAAAAAGCTGCTGCAATTTTTCATTTAATGCCTTCAGGAATTTCCTTTATTGTAATTTTGAAAATATATAAACCAGATGACTTAAATTTATTTTGATTGATGCAGCCTACTGATATTCTTCCAGATGAGGGCAGCAGGCATCCACAAATCTTGTTAAACTTGTTTTTATATTTTTCAGTAGATTTCTGAAGAGAATTGTAGTATCACAATTTAGTCAACTAATAATGAGAACCTGAGCCTTAACAATATTGCAAAAATGAAAAGGGAAACTATGGAAGAACCAGATGGCCCTACTCTTCCTTTTTTTCCGGAAAAACATTACAATCTGGGGGGAAATCTTCTGTATTTATGATTTGTAACCTTAGTTTTTCTTATTTATTTACAAGACTTATATGGCTATCTATTTCATATAATGATTCTAGGTAGCTCACAACAATATTCTAGTTGGCTCACATGAAACTATTCAAATTATTCACAAGTAAAATATGGAAGGAAATTTATATCCCCATGTAAAATATACATCTTTCCATACCAGAATCAAATAGGACAATTATAATGTATTTACTAGTAGGCAGACAAAATGTTGTAAAGTGTGAAGGAAATGACAGTAAAAATAATTTCACAATTTCACAAATTTAAAAATAGGTTTCATCATTAAATATATTCATGCTAATTAATGTAATTCACATTGTTCCCAGTTCTAAGAAATAGGATTGCTATATATTTGGAAACAAATAAACAAACATTCCATATAGTGGATTTTTTTTCTCTATTGTTGTGAGACTTTTTTTTTCAAAATTCTGTTTTTCTGAGTGAATTGGAATAATTTATTTACAGTCACTGAATACTTCTAGATACTGTACTTGTTGAAAATACTTTCAAGTGCATGAACGATGTACTTTCTTTTTTACATTTCACTTTGTCAGTTATATACTGTGACAATATGCCAAGAGCACATCTTTTATACACCTACTTATAAATTAATCCAATTGTGTTCTATGGTATTTATTGTGTTTGTGATACGCAGAAAACACATTTCTTTTAGTTTTTATTCAGTTTGATAAAAGTGAATTTACTTTTGATCTTTTTTAAAGTATATTTTACTGAATTTCTTATAGGAGAAATGCAACTTGACCAAACAGTATATGTCAATGACATATTTTTCAGGGTACAATCAACTCTCCTGTATTCAACAAACTTCAATTAAACCATTGGCAAACATGTGAAATAACTTTTTTATAGACAGCTTAAATAATTGAATTGTGTCAGATTCCTGGATATAAGATTTGTTTTAAAAATCTGAATGATTTGATATTAAATAAATACAAATATTAAAGAGGAAGTTTCACAAATACATCTAATTATTCAGAAAAAATCAGAAATAAAGTATTTGGAAACTTGGATGATAGAAAGGTTAATGAACAATTATGTGGGACCAGTTAAGAGGCAACTTTTAACCAAATGTGTCTCATCTCAAGAGGCTGAATATAGTTTTTTCAGTATTTCGATGGAAGACCACAAAGAAATCCTGCGGCTTTAGGAGTCATCGGAAAATTTTAAAAAAGAAAAAAGAAAATCCAAGAAGAAAGCAGCAGGAAAACTAGCTTTGTTTTATCATCAAGCTCAGGGACATTCCGATGTAGTCACCAAGAGTCAAGCTTAATGAAAGGAAGCTTTATTTCATAAAAAAAGACATTGACGCAAAAAGCTAATTTTAGAATTTCAATAAAGAATATAATCTAAAACACAGGCATTAGCTAGGTATTTATTTTAAGAATTGACCTAGCACTTTTAATGTTAAATCATGTGTGGGGTTTTTTAAGAAAAAGCAATATTAAGAAAATATTATGTAACATTCAGTACTCTCCAGGGAAGAAAAATGCTTCACATTCCCCAATATAAAAACATTAAGATGCAATTATGATTCAAAAGACTAATTTCAATTAACTTTGTTATTAATACTGACAAAAGCTCCTTTTCTATGTCTTCTTCAAAAGCAGGTTAGCAATACTACATTTCAAGGCCACTTCACAAGTTCCATTGAGTTTTCTCAAGGAGCAGGACTGAACTCTTAAATATTTTTATTTTAAATATTTATATACTGCCTTTCAGTTCAAAATGTCCAAGCAACAAGTTGCAATAATTAACAAAATAATATTTAAACACACAAACACACACTCCACTACAAAATCCAATCACAGTTTATGTAATTACCAGTTACTCAAGTATTAAACTTGAATCAGCTTGTAGAATCAGTTTGCTGCCAAAACAAATACCCATCTAAATAAAATAATGGCATTAAGAATCACAATTAATTATTGCTGTCAAGCATAGCTAAAATTGTGATTAATAAAAGGACAAATGAGTTTCTAAATGTCACATTTCTAACAAGATGTGTAATTTATGTCACATAGTTAATTAATTCAAATCTGCCAATTTATAGAATAAATAGGAGAAATTGCTAAAGTTTGGAATTTCTTACCAGATGTAGGGTTTACAATTCTATATGCAATCTTACTTTAAATCTACTTAACTGTGCTTGGTGCAAATTATTTCTGAATAATCACAAGTTCGTAATGAAACTTATGTCAAATCTATACTACATATTAGCAAGAATACTTATCGAACTTATGAGGGATACTACAGTTTTATTTTCTCGAAAAAAGGCTAAAGGAAATAGTTAAATTCATGATTCTGGCACTGTCCAAGTTTTATAAAATAGTGAAATTCAGCCCAAGTCTAAACTACTTATCCTAAGCAATTTAGGAAGGCAATATAAAAATGAAAGGAGAAGAATTGCTATTATTGCTGCTTCTGTAATGAAAAGAATGATGGGACCTGATATACCATTTTACTCATTTTCCATACGAGAGTACCAGATCATTTGGCCAATTTAGATTTGGGAATAATGAGTACATTAACCACAGCTGCAATCGCCACTCATTCCAGACTTGCAGTCTACATTCAAAATGCATTTAAAAGGAGAACAGTCCTCAACTGGTACCAGCGAAGGGGAGAATTTCGATACCGAGTGAACAAGATTTTGTTTTAAAGATTAATTATTTCTTTAAAGAAGCAAACAAACAGCGATTATTATCAAATGAACTTTACTTCTGATGCATATAAATTATACCATAACAGAGTGCCGAATATATGCTTTACACATTATGCATAACAAGTTAAACAGCCATACATTTTGACATTATAATGATCAATATGGCTGAAATTAAAAATATCCCAGTCCCCACTCCTATTATTACTATTATTATTATATTGCCAGCACAGAAACATTTTGACCACTTTAATCACAATATTCTAACCATTCTATTCTAATCAGTTCTACATTAATTTTATAAGCACAGTCACTTTCTATGGCACTTAAAATAACATGGATTGTACTATAAGCTTAGTCAATGTCTTGGGGAACCCATGTAAGCTCTGAAATTCTAACCAGTATGGAAAATACACCTTCTCCCCTAGTCTCCAGTGCTTGTAAGTGCTAAGTTTTGAGTATTTTTTTGCATAAGCTCAGAAGCACCCTTTACACATTCCAGGATTGAACAATGGCACAAACGCCAAGTCTGTGGTGAATAAACATTAGAAAAAGGGGAAGAGCTTAGTATTTTTCAACCCCTCTGCCCTTCTACAGGCAGAAACACTTTCCCACTCACCCATCCCAGAATAAAGCCCTAAGAAACAGAGGTATTCACCAGGCTTCCCAACAGATACATGAACTTGCCTTGCTTTGGTGACTTCACCAGAAAGGCTGACAAAAAGTCATTCCTGATGTCCAGGAGCTTTTTATCTACGAGATGCTAGGAGTTGAATTAGTGACGCCACACAAGGGAACGGCTCTGCCACTGACCTATAACTTTTTCTCTATGACACCTAAAATCTCACTCAGGAGCCAGGCAGTTCACAACCACAACCCGGACCCCTTTCTTATATTATGTGTGGCGCAGGCGGCCCTTCCTTTCAGGGCAACACCTTCGCGCGGCCTTTGGGCGAGCAGGGCACGGCGCGCACTCGCACCATTACCTGTTTGCCAGCCACTTTCTGGCCAGGCTCTGTTTGCGTTTAACAGCTGCCGAGTTCCCAGGAAAGGAACCTGATCTCGGCCCAGCGGTCGGGCAAAGAGTTGCCTACGAACGGCTGGAGATCGCCATCCGGCCGAGCGCCGCCCCTCGGGGGCCGCTCGCTCCTTCTCCCGCGAGCAAGGCCGCGGCCACAGTCCGGTATCCGCGGCTGTGGAGGAGGTAAGGCATGACAGAGAGGAGGGCCAGGACGATGGCAACCACAAGGAAGAGGGACACCATGAAGAGCTCCACCCAACCACTATAGTTGAGGAAGAGGGGCCCGGTGATAGAGACGACCATCATGGAGAAGAAGGTAAAGACGATGCACACGCAGCGCACGGTCCGCATCTCCTGCCTCCGGCTCCAGCCGCTTTCATTGCAGCCGCCGCTCGCCTCACCAGCCTCGGGAGGAAGCGCGCCATTTCCACCCTGCTCCGGCAGGGGGCGCTGAAACGTAGGCCGAGGCGCCCACGAGAGGGGCAGTAGCTGCAAGCGGTCCGGAGGTGGCGGCGGCGGCAGCGGCGGCGGCGGCGGGATGAGTTTGGTGTTCAGCGGCAGGTCGTGCACGTGTCCCTTCGGCAGGGCCGTGCGGTGCCGACACAACGCGCACGTGATGGCGTCGCCTGGGCCGCCGCGGTCCTCTGCCGCGCCCCGCCCCGCGCCTCCGCCCTGGGTTTGGTGGCGATGCATCTGGACCAGGCAGTTCAGGCAAAAGGTGTGCAGGCACGCCAGCAGCTTGGGCGCGCGGGCCTCGCCGTCAAAGGGGTTGTAACAAATCCGGCATTCGCGCTCTTCGGCTGCCAGAGGCCCTTCCGCCGCCAGGGCGAGGCAGGAGGCGACGGCGCTCCTCGAGGCCGCCCCGGCGGAGTCTTCTTCGTGGCCTTCAGCCTCCTCGTCCTGCTGGCTCCTTCCCTCGTGACCGGGCGGTGGTTGCCTCAGATCTGCCATAGCCACGTCGTCTCATCTGAAGGCTCCGCGCCGCTGCGGCGGGTGAAAGGTCGGCTCTATGGCGCGAGTTTACGGAGGGTCGGAGCCGGAGCCGGAGCCGAGCCGGTGCCCCTCTCCGGCGCCCTTCTGATGCTGCGCGGTTGGAAAGGGCTGGGCATGAACCGCCGCCTGCAGTGCTGCGTGCTTCTTTTGCTGCTGTGGCCGCCGGCTGGCTGGCTGGCGGGCGGCTGGCTCCTCACCCCCTTCTGAATTGCGGCTTCTGCTCGAGGATGCCAAGAAGCACACAGGGACATTAGCTAAATCTCCCCAGTCTGCAGCTTCTCTGGAGTTTGGGCACGGGAATGCCCAAAATAGGAGGTCACTGGGAATTGTAGTCTTACAAATGAGAGAACAGCGGGTTAGGAAAGGCTGAGTTCATTCACACACACAAACACACACACACCTCCGGTGTCATTTTATGGAAGGAGAGCTATAACTGCTTAAAACAGAACTACAGGGCTGCTAGTAATTTGACAGAGCTGGTGCTGAAGTATTTGAAGAATACTTTGTTCTTGTATTTGATGGTTGTTTTTTATACAAAGACATTGTTGTAAAAGTAAATACCTATAATTAAATAAACAAGAACCAGGTGGGCAACCATAAGACAAGATGTTGTGCCTGAGTTCTGGCTAAACCAGAGGGAAAATCCCCAACATTATGACTTAGAGTGTTTATTCATCTGCTTTCTGACTCATTTATTCTCTCAAAAGAGCCCCAAACCATAAAGGGGCATCCTTTCTCTGTTCTTCACATCTCATCTGCATTAATTTTTAAAGCATACTTCTTTGGAGAAAATTATTTTATGAATGTAAGTATTTTTTTAAACTGCACGGTTAGGTGTGGAAACAATCAATGGATCCTACAGGGCTTCTTAGAAATCCAAATAGGAATAAAGTATATCAGAATGCCTGACAAAGTGGTTTGGTCCTGTGGGAAGCCCCCCCCCCTCCAAAGAATGAAATATTTTGGGAAATATTAAAAAAGCCAGAATATTATATCTTTCTAAAGGAGAAATATGTTTTTAGAGGCAGAAAGCAGCCCCCAGTCTTTCTTAATAGCCCATAGCAGATGCCAGCACAAGAGATAAAGTGTTTATTGAAAGAGGAAGCCAACTATCTAGATGGCTGTATTCATGAGCAAAGCAAATATGGCCAGCAGAAGCCCATTTAAGAGAGGATATTTTGAAACTTCTTGCACCAAAGTTTGACAGCTAACAAAGGCAGAATAATAGGATTAGAAAGCAGCCCCTCACCCAAGATCCAACACAGGGTGAAAGCCATTAGCCACAATAGGAATTGCCCAACATCCTTTCAGAACACAAGCCCCATAATTGCACCACCCCCAGAACAGTTCAAACTTCAAAGTCACAGAAACCTATAAAGATCCATCCACTTATTCAATCATTTGGTCAGCTGCATCAGAACCACAAAGCCTGGTGGTTTGGTTCATCAATAAATGGACCTTCTTTCCAATCAGCCTCTAGCCTTTATGTTATTTCCAGCATCTTTCTCCCAGTTTGGAACTGAACCAGATGGATTTTCCTTCCAACAATCCTATTCTTGCTTTCAGCTCAAACAAACAGGTGGCTCGGTCTCTATAAGAGTTGGCTAGGATGCTCTGTTTTATTAGTTTTCACAAACAGGTTTCAAAATCTAAAGCAAAGAAGAAAGTAATATATTCCTTTAAGGTTTTTTTATAACTTAAGAAGTTAGAACGAAATATATACATAAAGATATATAGGTAATCCTGGACTTACAACCATAACCATGGGGGCCAAATTTTTTAATTGTCAAAAGCCAACTAGAAGGTCACAAAGGGTAATCACATGACCCCAAGTGCTGCAACCATTGTAAATATATGCCAGTTGCCAAGCCCCCAAATTATGAACACTTGACCATGGGATGCTGCAGCTGTCATAAGTGCGAGGACTGGTTGTAAGTAATTTTTGTCACTGCTGTTGTAACTGGCCATTAAACAAATAGTTGTAACTTTAGGACTTCCCTGTATATTATTTTGCATCAGTCACATTTACTCATTGTACAGCAGCTTGGATGTATGTGAAAATACTGTATTTAATATTATTAAAATACTTCTGCCATAGCTTTTGCCACAAAAAACTACCTTATAGAAGAAATTATGCATAACATTTGATCATTGCTTATTTAATTAAGGCTTACAAAAGCCTCTTTTTTATCCATTCATAAGAATTAAAGGTATCTTGGAGAGCGCTTGTGTAAGCAAGAGAGCTAACTTGAGAAAATGAGCGCTCTTATACCTTGCTATGTGATTACTGTGATGTTTGTGGTATGAATTTAATATTTTCTGTAAACCTCTCCCTTTAGTTGTTGGACTCTTAAGTTATATGAGGTTACAACTGGTTAGAATGCAGCTGCTGAAGTTTTAATGATAAACAATTGATGGCTCTAGTTTTCAGATTGTTTCTAGGCCTTAACATAAAATTCTATTTGAAAAACCAGAAGCAATTTGAATACAGGAATGAGTTCATACAATAATTTGAGAATTTTCTCAGTGTTCCTTCAATAGTACATGGATCAACATGAGATAAAGCCTCTACAAAAGCAGTAAAGAAATTACTCAATTCTCAAGATGACTCCAAAATCAGACTTTCTTGATTTGCAATCTCATAGGAGGTGATAAAGATGTCCTTTACCTGAGCCAGTAATATAATTCAGTTTTGTTTAATTTACATCTAGTATATTCTACCTACTAATCCATTCTGGTAAAATGCACAAGTTATCACTGAAATATTGTGATGCCGCTGCAGTATCATTTTTTATTTGTTCACCCAATTCTGTATAAATCGGACAGCAAAATATAATTCCTGATAGGGTGATTTAAATGGAGTCGGCATGTGTACAATATTGAATGGCAATTACCTTTTAATCTAGTATTTTGTGCAAATCTAGTTTGTATGATTCATTCATAGCTAAAACTCAGAAACTCAATCCTCTTAAAAATTGGCTCATTTGAATAAATTGTAGTTAAGTTAACCATAGTGAGAATATTTTGTAAATACACACATAGTGTTCTTACGCAGTGAAATAATATAGATTTGTATTAAATTCATCTATAAACTGCCCAGAATTGCTATGTGAGCTTTTGCAAGGAGATTCTTATTAGCTATATGATGTAAAAGCAGCTTATGAAGGTGAATTGCAGCTGACTTGCAAAAACCTATTTATATATACTCAGAAATACTCTTCTTTACACACTCCAGGTTTGAACAATGTCATAGCAACATTAAAAAAATGCCAAGGCTAAATAAAGATCTATTCTCTTGGAGAGGTCACCCTTCCAATTTGTACATCCTTGAACAAAGACTGGAGCCAATAATCCTTAAGATGAGTTGAGCCACTGCATGAGTAGGAGAGAAAAGAATGTTCCTTCCATTAAACAATTCTTGATATTCTTTTTCTAAGATATGCACTGCCTTGAATTGTCATGGATCCTGAGTCATCTGAACTCAGACAGTAAATTAAAATGTGAACAATGTGCCTTAAGATTTGACAGGTTGAGCATGCTGTGGTCCCATTATTTAAGCAATGTCATGTGGCAGGACCCAGGAGATACGCCTTCTCTGTTCCCAAGCTTGTCCTATTGAATAGCATTCCCCTGAGATCTGGATAGCCTTGACCTTAACTGACTTTTGGAAAGCTTTTAAAACTTGGCTTTCCCCCAGCACTAGGTTGATAGGCTTTGTGCTTATTGAATATTTAGACTGCATGGCAGAATGAAATTGCCTTGCAGGTCATACACTTTTTATTGCTTATATTAGTTGGCTGTTATGTGTTCTTTTTATTTGACCTCACCATTGAGTCATATGTTGATTGGACAGATATATAATTTAATAGCATAACTATATTAAAAAATGAAATAACTGGTCAACCACAATGTATAATCACAGGCTTGTAGGTTAATTTACCCTAATTATGATTAGATATGTCATACAGACTATCAAATGGTTAAGGAACCACTACACTAAGACAATAAGGTAGGGAGAAGCAACAACTACTAAAATACATTACTCTTCTAACAATATCTCTACTATTATCAGCATAATTTTCACACATGAACAAGTTTGGATCTTTTTTTAAAAAAATAAATGGAATAAAAGAAGCATCAGTCTTCTCTCATACTATACTAAAGTGCTTACTGGGCAGCCATTTTAGGAAGCAGGAAGTGAGAGGTGTTAAGATACGGTTGAAAGAAATTAGTGGGCCCCAATGCTGCCTTTTTTAAAACATATTTATAGCACAGAACGTTTTGTCATAATTTGTTATATCTGTCCTACTTCTGATTGTGATTTAGCACAAATTTCAATGATTGCTACTGCTATTTGTACCACAATTACTATAATAGTGTGTTTTATGTAATTGTCTTGCAATGTTATAGGTTTTATTAATAATTATAGATTTATGCATTTTATTGTACTTTCTGGCTCATAGACCACAATAAACATTTTGATTTGATTTGGCTGAAAGTGATTGTTATATAACCTGAGAAGTAGTTGTCAATTACGTCCTTTAACCCTAGTTAATGTTAAGATTTTTTTAATGTCTTGTGTGCACGTTGAGTTAGGACACTGGCCTGCCATATTTTCTATTGGCCATTTCACTGGGAAGGATCTTCTGCCAAGTTCACTTACTTTCTGAAGAAACTTTTATCAGAATGCTACAAGTGCTCTCTGCCACAAAGCTAAAATCACTTTTAAGTGGTCCAGAAGTTCTTGCATCTGTCCCATTTCTTTGCTTCACTGTTGGAATTAACACTGCTGAAGCAAGCGTAGTCTTTTTCAATCGGAAGTACCTGCATTTGGAAGGGAATATTAGCTACTCTTTCAGCTTCAACTAAAATCATAGTTTCAAATCAACTGTTGCTATAAGAACATCTAAACTTGTTCACTTGAATATCCAGTTTAAAATCCACATGGAGCTATCCAGGGTGCTAGCTGGAGCATGGATTTGTTTTGTGTGGACTCCAAAGTTTGGGTGGAAGAACCATGTGGCTGTTAACCACAACTTACTTCTGTATATATTTATTAAATGTATTTAATTCTGTAATTTTAATATGTGACTCAGGGTAGCATATGCAATTTAAAAAAATGTAACTCAACTGAAACAAATTGCTCCAGAGTAATTCAAACAACCAAAAACAAGCAAGAGACTCACATAACCATCTGACCAGTGCCTATGGGAGAAGACCTGTCTTCAAATCTTTGTGACTGCACCCTATTCCACCAGGTTCGGTGTAGCAATAAAGTCTTCTGGATCCCAGAGATGAGCCTACTTAAATAGCAGCACCCAGTGCACACCAGTCCCATCGAAGTTCCAAAGGTGTTTTTCAAGATGCAGTTGAACTTTTTCTTTGAAAACGAAGTGAAACATTTTCAAAGAAAAAAAAAAGTCCAGTTGCATTTTGAAAAACACCTTTGGGATAACCACGGCCTGTATGATTGAGAATCTCCGTAGACAGTTCCATCAAACCTTATGAATGACTTTATAGGTTACTGTGACCAGCCTGAATTGCACCTACTGACAGTGAAACTTGTGAAATAACAATATTACATGGTATATTAAGGTGCACCTAGAACTACTTGTGCTGCTGTATAATGTATAGTAGTGGCCAAAATTGTGGAAACCTTTTGGGAAAAGTGTATTTTTGAGGTTTGATGGCTAATAACACCACTTTTTT
>JANHFL010006622.1:114906-142455 GCA_032468155.1 Oxyrhabdium leporinum | reverse complement strand
TTGGCTTTTTTGGCTGCTGCTGCACACTGCTGGCTCATATTTAGCTGGTTGTCCACTAAGACTCCAAGATCCCTCTCTTAAGCCTGGTTTCACCCAATCTATATCTGTACTTTTGGTTTTCTTGCCTAAGTGTAGGACTTTACTTTTCTCTACGCTGAATTTCATTTTGTTAGATAGGGCCCAGTGTTCAAGTCTGTCAAGATCCATCTCGACCTTGAGCCTATCTTCTAGGGTGTTAGCTATCCTGCCAGCTTCGTATCATCTGCAAATTTGGTATGTTCCCCTTCTATTCCCTCATCTAAGTTGTTTATGAAGATATTGAAGAGTACTGGGCCTAAGATGGAACCTTGTGGCACTTTGCTGCTTACTAAGCTCCATGTGGACTTAGACCCATTAAGCACTACTCATTGAGTACCATTTGTCAGCCAGTTCCTGATCCATCTGGTGGTGATGCTATTTATCCCACTTTTTTCTAGTTACCAAGAAGTAGGTTGTGATCTACTTTGTCGAATGTCTTCTATTCTACACTATTCCAGGGGTGGCCTCACTAAGGTTTTATAAAGCGGTACTAATACTTCACATGATTTTGATTCTGTGCCTCTACTTATACAACCAAGGATTGTATTAGCTTTTTTGGCTGCTGCCGCACACTGCTGGCTCATATTTATGTGATCGTCCACTTAGTGATATATTTCCATGGTAATATAAGCATGGTAATATATTTCCAGTATGAACAAATTTATCTCCAGATGTCATCCAGTTTCACAAGACATATGCAAAGTTATTATCAAATCTTATTTTCAAAAAAGGAAATCAAAACCAAAGGGGTCCATTCATGGCTGAGAGCGTTAATGAGGGTAAACACAGCCCCACATATCTTGCTGCTCCAGGGTTATACAAATCAGCTGGATTGACCAAAGTTTCAGCATGGTTGCTTTGAGTTTTTTCCCATGTCATTTACCAATGTGTAGACATGCACAGAAAACACTTCTACCAGGATAGCTACCAGATTTGCTAGTGAAATCATTTTACTGCAAGTTCACCAGAAAGGACTTCTTTGCAGATCCACAAAACATGGGAAAACTGTCGAAGCTGCCCTGATTATTTAATAGGATGTGACTGTCTTTGCAGTTCAAGTAACAGAGCATGACTTGTAGTGTTGCCACAGCTGAAGCATTTATCAACATTTTCCCATTAGGGATGCTCAGATTTATAGTCCTAAACTAATCCCTGGAGTAAACAGGAAGGCATCAAGTTGTGTGCCTCCTGTCTAAAAGAAAATGTAAGATAAGAAGTAGGCTTTATGTATGTTTGTTGTAAAAAAAAAGTAATAAGCAAATGTTTTTCAGCTAGAGACTGCCCTTCATATTATTAAACCTCTAAGGACCAGGGGAGATATAGCAGTAATGGGATAACATCACCAGATAGTGATTAAATGCAATATATATATAAATTACATAACTCGAGTGGAGGGTTGCTGTGATCTAAAAATTGCATGCCACTCTCCTAAACATATAGAAAACTTTTACTTTGCTTTTGGTGTTTCTTGTATCCACACTAAACCCCAGAGTGTTTCAGTTTTGCTCATGAACAGATTGAGGGGCGGTGAAGTCCCATAAACATTGGCATAAATATTTCCAATACCCAACCATTGCTGGCAGTCCAGCTGCTTCGCACCACATTAATTGTTGAGTTCAAAATCTGCATTACTATTTATTATTTATATAATGTTATTAATATGCATGATGCTTGGTAGAATATAATAAAATCGCCCCAACTCTCAAGGTGGTTTTGTTTGTATGACCCAGTAGTTAATGTAGATTTGTATATGGATGGAGGGATTATATGGAAATTCCAATGCTATTGGATAGACTGGGAATCTGGAAAAATTAGAACACAATTGCTGACCAAGAAAACTGCATGAATACTGCTAAAATATTTGGATTCAACTCAAGGACATCTTTATCTTTTTAGTTAATTGATGAGAATAATGTGCAGTTAAAATTGGACATACGGGTCACAAAAAGAATCTTGGTATAATGTTATTCTTATAACAATTCTTACTGTTATATAGCAATATCAAGATTTATCTGTATATTTCCTTTTTGATAATGTGCTGGCATATACTGAAGCTGAATCAGAAAAGTTCACAGCAGCTGCAAAGTGTGTACTAGAACATTTCAAACAGTTTCATGAATTCTGTAAAAAAACAGCTTAGCTGCTGAAGGGCTGAAGAGGACCAATGAAAATAAATTTTAAAATGGAGAAAAGTAATCTCACATTTGGGGCATCTAGAGCCATCTTGACCCAATAAGTGATTTTCTATTGATGTTCTCAGATATTTTGGCAATTGGGTTTCAAAGCAAGAGTTGACATTTCTTTTTACCATTTAAAAATGCTTAGACATGCTAAGCAATCCTAGGCGCTCACCCATGCAGAAGACAACAGCTCCCTCTGACTTCACTGGAAAAAAAACACATCATTCTGTGCCTTTATTTCTGACCACTAATTTTCTAATAGTATTATTCCTAAAGCCCTCCATTCATCTCTCCATATATTGAGGCAGCCGAAATTCACCTTAATGAGGTGCTTTGCACAGAAGAGGCATTGTGATTTACACAGCAAGGCACACTGATCATGTTATTTGCCTCATCAAGGCACCTCATGCCATTCCAAGGCCATCTCCTAAAGCACGTGTGCAGAAGTATTTTCTGCCTACTGAATGCATAGGAGGAGTCCTCCGAACAAGTAAAGCAAACAACAAAACCACTTCACTTCCCTCTATGGAAGCAAAAGGGTGGATTGCTTCATGAAGCAACTGTGAAGGGGTGCTTTAGTGAAAGCATCACCACAGCAGTGCTTTGACTCATGAAGTTTAGCACAGCTTTGGGAAACACCTTGACACAACCAGCTGGATAGAACAATGTTACTTTGATAGGAATATTTTATTCAGTCATGGAAACTCATTAGGTATTTGGGGTCAGTCATGACTAGCCTTAACTTTCCTCACAGAGTTCTTGTGCTAAAAACATTTGAGCTCTTTAGATTTAAGACAGGGTATACATCTAACAAATAAAAAGTGGATTGTAATTAATGACATTTAAGACAATTTCTAAAAGCTCTGTGCCTGTCAAAATTGTTTGTTTACAAATTGAAAACATGCAACAGATTTCAACCATTGACTTAGTTAGTCTGATATTGTCTTGACTGACAATAACTTATAGGGTTCTCTGAGTTAGAGGTATTGTCCAGCTATGTCAATTGAGATTTTTCAGCTAGTTGGTCCTAATAGAGAATGAACTCTTGGATTACACAGTAAAGCTTGTGTAATGGATATCAGTGAGCCATATCCCTTCTTTATATAATATAAAAGATTTAGGAACTCCGGTCTTCTTCATGTTTGGTGTCTCAAACACAGACAAAAAAAGAAAAGTCTTTTTACTTCATTCTAGGTTTCCCAAAAGCATCTGTTTCGCTAATGCAATACACTTTTTTGTCAATAAGAAGACAATCTTTGTTATTTAGCTATTCTTCCTGTTGGCATGAGGGCAACGGGTGGAATGACATTGATAGAAATCCATTGTTTTTACTCACAAGTAACGTGAAAATGGAAGATAAGAGCAATTTGCTCCAGGTTGCTATGCTTGCTAATGGCCAGCTATGAGTCTGAGATGTGTAAAGAGTAAAAGATCTTCTGGTATCTTACCATATGTCTACCTATGAGAAGAAATCAATAAGATTTCCAACCAAACAGTTAAAAAAATAACCACTTTGTTTACTTTCTTGCCCTTAATGAGAATTGAATGTGCAGATATCAGAAATGGAAGCTTTTCATACCAAGCTAATTAGCATCTTCAATTGTTCAGAACTTGATTTTCTATTGCTATTAAAACCAGAAGTGAAAAGGCCAAATTTTGTATCTGTATTTCTAGCAGTTCCGTTTACAAGTTATCAGTATGTATTTTCCTGACACATACACAGTATCTTTTGTAAATTTCAAGTAGAAATTCAATAGGCACAATGTAAGGATAAAGAAAAGAAGGGGAAAAGGTACAAGATCTACTTTATATTTTAAAAGAAGCATTAGTTTCCTACTGTCCAAGTATAAAATATAGTTCTTTTGAGTGCCAAGAAAGCAGTTTTCTCAGAACAAAAGCATTGTCTGAAGGGAAAATGTGCAGATTATAAAAAAAATCAATCAAAAGCCAATTGAATCAGTTGCCCAACAACTGATGGTACAAAAGACATCTAAAACATCTACTTTACTCAGTCATCATTTACTGTTATGTGTCAACAGTAGTTATTAAACAACTAAAATGCTTTTGTTGTTCAACCAAGGTTGGTGATAAGCTTTAGCAGCAGCTCACAGTAGTAAAATGCTATGAGAAAATTCCAGTTAATATATGAATGAATCTTATTGGCTATGTATTCTGGGATCTGTAGTCTCAAGGTATCTGAAGAATATTAAGATTGGGAAAAGTTTAAATTAAACCTCCTGACTCAAACCTGGGATGTTTTAAAAATTTGCATATATGATAAGTAAGACTGGTATTTCCATCCATGTATCTTTATTATGCATAAGACCATTGCATTTCTGAATTCTGACTATCAGCTGTTCAATGTTTTATTAATTTTTCTCCAGTATAGCAAGCAGTAGAATGGCAGTGTGGAGTGACTCAACAGTGAAGCATCAACAGTCAAGATGGCATCAAAATGGATGCAGGGGTTGTGAGAATTATAGTATGTTGTAGAAGGTAGGTACTGATGCCATGTTCCCCTCTTATTTGGCTTACTGGAACATACTGTACAGGGGTCTGCCCTTGAAAATCATCTAGAAGATTCAACTGGAAACTGGAACGCAGAGGTATGCATAGTGATGGGTGCCCCTAGGTTTACAATTTAACACCTATGTTGTGCAAGCTGCACCAGCTTTCAGTTTCCTTCCAGGTCATTTCATGGTGTTGTTTATCACTTTAATAGCACTATATGGCACAAGAGAGGGTTATCTGTGGGCCCGTCTTTCCCTAAGAACATCTACCCATCCTAACAGATTACGTAGGGTGGGACAGCTCCTAATAAAACTTTTACTACCTTATGGGAGCTAAGAGTCAATCAGCTAAGAGTCTGAGTCAATTTTCAGTGAAGCACTGGAAAACACTGTTGCTGGACTAAAAGTAAATGCTGTTCGAATCAACAATTTAAGGTATGCTGATGATATAGTTGTGCTTGCCAGACCTTCAGCTCCTCATCAACAAAGTCACAGAAATATCTGAAAAATATGACTTGAAGCTTAACATCTCAAAAACTAAGATCATGGTAGTCAGCAAACAACCCATTAATTTACCACCAATAAATTCACAAGGAATACCACTAGAAAAAGTTGAAAGGATCACATACCTCGGTTCTAATTTACACGAAAGCTGGGACATGACCACTGAAGTAAAGACAAGGATAGTGAAAGCTCAAACAGCATTCTTCAAAATGAAAAAGGTCTTCTGCAGTCAAGACATAAGCCTAAGATTGAAAATCAGGCTTGTCAGATGTTACATTTTTTTCTATCCTGCTCTACAGAGTAGAGAGTTGGTTTCTGACAGAAAGCCACTTGAAGACACTAGAAGCATTTGAAATGTGGATTTACAGACAGCTGTTACATATAAGCTGGGCTGACAAAATCAGAAATGAGGAGATGATAAGCCACCTGGGAAGGCCAAGGGAAATCATCAAATCCATTAAAAAGTGGAAGTTAGAATATTTTGGACATGTGATGCAACACCCGGAAAAATACGGCATACTTCACTTAATCCTCCAGGGAAAGATTGAAGGCAAACAAGGTCCAGGCAGAAGAACAACATCATGGCTTCAAAATCTAAGGGACTGGTTTGGACAAAACTCAGCAGCACTTTTTCGTGCAGCTGTTGATAAAAATAGGATCGCCAAAATGATCGCCAACATCAGATGATGGATATGGCACAAGAATAAGAAGAAGGTAAAATCAAGTTTTATCATAAGCTACTGTGATTATTTATTTTGATTATTCAAAAGAATTCCTTATCTTTCAATTACTAACTCGCCTGACTTTAAAAAAAATCTTATGGTACAAGAGAATGTGGTTTTACTGGTTGCATGCAGGATTCAACAATGACTTGCTCCACATGCTGGTAAGTAGGCACAAGGTAGTTCTCTTTAAAAAAAAGTCTTTACCTTGTGCAGGAGAAAAAGGTAAAAGGGCAGCCTGAGCAATAAATGATTTTTTTCCCTCAGTCATACAGCTCGGAATGGGTGGAGACTGCCTGCTGGCAAAAATAAGAATCAATCCTTACACTCTAGATAAAATCATTCTTGCTACCTAAACTTATGCAG
This sequence comes from Oxyrhabdium leporinum, assembly GCA_032468155.1. Lineage (NCBI taxonomy): Eukaryota > Metazoa > Chordata > Lepidosauria > Squamata > Cyclocoridae > Oxyrhabdium > Oxyrhabdium leporinum. The sequence continues at coordinate 136,095 of JANHFL010006622.1, read as the reverse complement.
AGTTTGTATTCCTTTGCCAAATCAAGGAATAAGTTAGTTTTTAAATTTTTGCTAGGTGATCATTTTTCAGCATAGTTCAACTCAAAGTGATGCTGATTTTATATTACAAATATGCATGCAGGGTTGATTACCAAGTTGGGGATTAGAGTAATAAAAATTTAAATATAAATACAAAAATGCATCCAAACTATTGGGAAGAAGATTCTGTCAGATATATAAGCTGCAGATTGCTAGCCATAATTGATAATTGTACAGTTGGTGGCACCAGCAATATAACTTGAAGTCCAAGCTTTCAACTGTGGAAAGAAAAATACCGCTTGACATCATCATAATATTTTACAAGAGTAATTACCTCTGTACTATTGGGAGCAATGAATGCATATAGGTGATTGGAGTAAAGAGAATATGCAGGAAGAAAAAGAACCATGTTCACAACTGATGAAGCATGTCAAAAGTTAATGAGCAAGCTAATTTGAAAAAATCTAAATAGAGAAACTGCAATAAAACCCTTGGTTTAAAATGAAATGAGACGAAACGAACAGTTGAACAACTTTATTATTATTCAAGATTAAAAGGATATAAAAATGTTAAAACGTTTTGATACAAGGTGCCTAAAATGTGTGTATGTATAGAAAATGCACAAATATACTTAAATCCAAGAAATAAAGTAAATGTTAACACAATTTAAATTAAAGGCTATTTTCAAAACTTTTATGTTGAAAGTAGTGACGATTTTAAGCATCAAAATTTGAACTACAATAGTTAGCACAACAAGAGTATATAGTTAATAATCTCAAATGGGGTAATCTCTATATTAAAAGGTCTAAGTAGGACCCAGTATTATGAAATATACATTTGGACGTTTATATTGTTTTGTATTAAGAATCCAATGAGATTTCCACCTTTTCCTCCCACATTCCAGCTTATGACATATACAGTCTCCCCATTATTTATACTTTGAATAAGAGCTATACCAGACTTCGGTAGCTACCCAAACTTCCATTATGTACATTGGAGACTAGCTATATTTCCCTCCCTTATCCAAATTCATATCTCAGCTGTATGATGGAAGAATAAAAAGGTTACAAATGTGAAGATCACCTGAAATATACAGGTCAAATAATGTCACATATATACTTTGGGAGTTACCTAAACCCTCTGGAAATAGTTTATAAAATATGTTCATGGATTTTGTAGCTGGAAAACTATTATGGCATAGAGTGTCAGATAACCATCTCCTGTAAAAATAATTAACTATATTTGGGGTTTATATTTTGAGTAATCATATTTTTGTTTGACCCACATCATGTCTTTTATCAAGGAAGGCAGCTTATAGTTTTAATTTTAACCCCATAACAATAAAATTTCGAAAGTGAAGCAGCTGAAATAAAACAGCAAACTCAAAGTCACCTGTTTCCATAAATGAGACGTATCTAGAATCTGGGTTTCTCCAGTCCTTAAGTACTACCTTAAGTACTATATCACGCATAAAGCACACAAAAATCTTGCAACCTGTCAACTTGGTAAGGTTGAAAACTCTGTTTTCTGCTTGTCTTACTGATCCCAGATGATGGAGATAATCTATTCCATATAGACTCACAAATGTTTTCTAGATGACATTTAAATTAATTACAGTGCAACACGCACTCCTTTGGATATGGAGTCACTCTGCAGATTAGGGTGACAAGGGCCAATATTCACTGTCATCAAATGTAGTGATTGCCACCCATTTAGATTATTTTAAAAGGGAACCAATTCATGGTCAATGCAGCTATCAAAGGATACTAGTCTTGAGAACTATGATAGATTGCATACATTGCATTCCGGTTGCTAGGGAGTAACAATGGAAAGCAACAATCCTTCTCTTTCTCTCCCTCTCTTGCCTACATATGCACCTACACACTCTTGTCCACAAAAGGGAGATCCTGAATGCATCTGGTTCTTCAGGAATGCTGAAATCCATGAGCCATTTGTCTGCTCCAGCAGAGCTGTTCTTATGCTAGTTTATACTAGATTCTTAGTATTTCTGAGCAGTCAGAGTAATAAAATTAAAGATAAATGATTGCTTTGCATTAGTTATACCTTTCATCTTCAGAATTCATCATTATAATGTATAAATGTTAATTGTTGAGAAGGTGCTAGTGTGTTAGAGTTCCTCAGATATAGGTTAATACTTGTATCATACATGTAATTTAAAATGCTTGGCTCAAAAGTGCAACCAGGACATTTTCAAGATTCTGAGGAGGGAGAGAGTATTCATTTAAATTCTTCTATCTCACTGCATCTTACTTCAGTCTAATTTTCCCCATTGTAATTGACAGAATATGGGATAAACTGAAATAGCATTACCATTATATTTTAGGGTTAGGGTTATTACCATTATATTTTAGCTAAATGATTGTGTTGCCTTGAAAGAAAAATATTGATCCATGTGATTATTTTGAGCACTAATTATAATTTAAATGGGTCACCTTCATTGTCCAATGAAATTATCCAGATCAGAAATGGACTCAGCCTTTTAAAATTAGGATTCAATTCACCTTCTACCTCAAACCAGGATTTTTCATATGGACCTAATTTTGATTTAGCAAATAATTCAAAATACAAAGTAGACCCCCGAAACTAAGGATCCATGTTACACATCTTATGGAAGCTGCAATTTGCAACTCTTAATATAGCAATTGCATCCACTGTACTAACTGAAATCTGCTTGCGTTGGTGACTAATTTAAGAGAAAACAAAAGTGAACATTATAGAACGTATCAAACTGTTGACACTACTGTGTGTCTTTTTCTCTCCATTTCTATCAAGTAGGGACATGGCATGAAATTAGTGTGTTGCATATTTCAGCCCTACCATCTGGCAACAGTGAGGAAAGCCACAATGTGATCATGCCAAAAAAAGTATTGTGTTTTACTACAGATGACAGCCAAGGGTGGACTCAAAGGAACGTTCTTTACAACATTTAATTCCACCCATGATTTATTTGGGTTATGTGTGTATGTGTATGTGTGCGTGCATTCTTTTGATTTTGATATGGTATATATGTATATATCTCTGTCTGTCTGTTTGTCTATATCTGTCTGTCTGTCTATCCTTTTCATTTATATATTCTTTTGATTTATGAATGTAGATTTCACTATTTTGCAATAAATGCCCCAGGCTCAGATTGTGGGTTCAGCGCACTGGCTTTCTTCTCTGACCTTCTTCTCAGCACACTGAGTTGAGGGGTGAGATGTGGGCTTAGTGTGCTGGCCTTCTGTACTGACTTTCTCCTCAGTATACTGAGAAGCCTTGTATATCTTATTTTGCAGTTAGCACAAGGACGGCCATATTAACCTTGATGTAACCTCCATATTAACCCTGGTATAACCTTATCTGTACTTCATACTATATCCTTGCCTTTTAAGGAGTTTTTTTTTCTATATCTTCATGATTTATTAGTTTCATAAAAACAAGGATGTGGGAAAAAGGGAGTTATGTTTTTACCTGTATTTCTTTATAGTTCTTTCCTGTTATTTTCTTGTTAATCTGCTTGCAAATGGTATAAAATAAAGGTGCACCAAAGTATAGGCGGCTGGTGCTTGAACCTCATCCCTGTGTCGTGATTCGTCATTCCTACAAGTGGCCCCTGAACAGGGACAGAGACAGTTTCAAATTCAGGACAACTTTTTAAAGACTATCTGCCAAAATATGCAGATGTAAAACTTTCACGCCCAATACCTCTTCCTTTGCCAAAGGCACCATCATTCGGTCCTTCAGTAAAATTGGCAAATAAATAATGGTTAGGGAAATTTTAGAAAAGGAACTTAGCCAAGCAAAATCAGACAATGTTTTAGAATTAGCAGAGATGCTGTCTATTTGCCCTGTACATGTTACAGATCAAATTGATGGTCAGGGGAAAAGTATTATTAAAAACAAACCCCTAACCTACACAATGCTTACTGAACTCCAGAAAGCCATTAAAGACATGGGTAGCAGCAGCAGCAGCAACAGCAGCAGCGGAGCTCCCCCTCTCTCTCAGCCACCTCCCCTTCAGCCCGGCCTCTCTGCGTTCCTGCTGCCATCACAGCTGGACTGGACACAAAGTTGGAGGCCACACTCTCCTCCTTTGCACCTGCATGCAGGGGATGGTGTGGGCCCCCACAGCATGAGATCCGGTGGGCAGGTGGGCAGCGGCTGCAGCAGCAACTGGAGGGAGGCTGGGAAGCCCCCAGGACCTGGAACAAAGCCCCTGTGCAGGAGGAAGAGGAGCAGGAAGAAAGATTTCCTCCTGAGGAGTCACCTCCGCCACTGCTTTCAAGATAAGCCGCGTGCAAAGCCAGGTGGGTGCCCGGACGGAAAGGGGCACCTGGTTGGCAAGGACACTTTTGGAAATGGAGGGCAGGGATCCATCTCTTTAGACACCTTCACCCCAGAGGGGGTCTGGCCTTCTTGGGGGGAGCAGCAGAGGGTCTCTGCAGTTCTCCCCCACCTCTCTGCCTTCCCTATCTTCCCCCTCTCTGCCTTCTCAATCTCCTCCTCTCTCTGCCTTACCTTGCCAACCTCCAAGACTCCACTGGGAAAGTTTCGCAAGAAGCGGCATCTTGGTGAGCAAGGTTGTTGCTGCCTCGCTTGGAGCTCCAGGCTTCATGCTAGGTGCAGGAAAAAAAGGGGGGAAGTCTTTTTGCAAGGCAGGAAAAAAGGGGGGGAGAGAAGTCTTTTTGCAAGGCAGGGAAAAAAAGGGGGGGAGAAGCCTTTTTTGCAAGGCAAGGAAAGGAAAGGAGGGGTCATATCGCTCAGGTGCCTCTGAAGGAAAGGCCTCCCCCCCCCTTTTTTAAAAATTTCCAGACACTTTGCTTTCTTAAACGAAGTTGTTGCAGGATTGGAGCTTTGTTTGGAAAGCTGGCCTTGGCGGAGGATTTAGGATCTCAGCCCCGATCCCTCTCTTCCCCAGCAGTTAAGGGCTACATTCCTTTGCTGCCCCAGTGATTCCTTTTTTGCACTTTCCTTCTCCTTTAACCTTAGTTGCATTGCAGCAGCTTCTGGGAATCCTCAATTGGGTGCAATCTTATTTTTCTTTACCCACTAGTTTGCTGAGCCCATTATTTTCCTTGTTAACCACAGCTAAACATCCAAGTGATATAGTTAAAATACCCCCTTCTGGATATCAAGCCCTGAAAGACATTAATCATGTCTTAGGACAACAATGTATAGATTGTATTCCTTCTCACATTAAAAGCTTATCTCTATTAATTCTTTCTACTTCTCAAACCCCTACAGGGTCTTGGCTTCTCTTGATGGTTCGCAGGTATTTTTATTTGAATGGCTTTATCTATCACATGGGTCTCACAGAAATATTCTTCCTTATCCACGAGCAATGGCAAACTTATGCACTTAAGCCTGAGAAAGAGCATTAGAAAGAATTGGCAGTGATTTATTGTCAATGATTTATGCCTTTCCCAAAAACAGAATTTGATCAGTTGTTACATATGTCACTACCCTTTCAGATTGCCTTAGCTGACTTTGTAAAAACATTCTTTTTCACCTTCCAAAAGACTCTCTCCTCTCTTTAGTTCACTCCACTCCTATGTTTCTTAAGCCGATGCAATCTCTAATCCCTATACAAACTGCTCTTACAGTATTTACTGATGGTGGCCGCACTCAAGAAGCTATTGTCTATCAGGATAACACACATTGGGTTACTAAATATTCTATCTTTCAAGCTTCTCCATAATGTGCCAAATTGGCCGCTGTTATTTTAGCTTTTCAATCTTTTCCTAATCAACCTCTCAACATTATTTCTGATTCCCACTATGTTTGTCGTCTGGTACGTAATCTACCAGGTACTTATCTTACCCTTCGTATTGATGCTAATTTGATGGCTCTGTTTCTCACCCTGCAAATTCTTTTACAACAATGCAAACATACGTTTTTTATTGCTCACATCCATAGTCATAGCTCTTTGCCTGGACCTCTGGCTGAGGTAACCAGCGAGTGGATCAAGCTGTACATTCTCTTTTTTTGACCCTTTTGCCAGTCATCATGTTTTTCATCAGAATGCTAAAGGATTAGCCAAAACCTTTGATAGCTCCCTCTCTCAAGCTCAAGCTATTGTTTCTGCCTGCCCACATTGTGCTGGATTTTCTCATGTTTCTGAGGGTAGTGTAAACCCTCGAGGTTTAGGACCTAATGAGTTGTGGCAAATGGATTTTACTCATGTCCCTTCTTTAGCTCCTTGGAAATTTGTTCATGTATCTATTAACACCTATTCAGGTGTCCTGTGGGCTACACCTCAAAAAGGAGAGTCCACCTCTCATGTTATTGCTCATTTACTTTCTGCCATTACTGTCTTTGGCAGTCCCCTAAAGGTCAAGACTGACACTGGTCCAGCCTATTGCTCAACTGGTTTTCAGGAATTTTGTCAGCAATGGGACATCAGTCTCAGCCATGGTATTCCCTACAATACAACAGGTCAAGTGATTATAGAATGAGCTCACTGTTCCTTTAAGACGCTTTTGGAAAAACAATTAAAACGGGAAATTCCAGACCCCTAATTTGGTTTCCATAACACAAGTTCATAAAGTTTTATTTACTTTTAATCAATTAAATTTTTCTCAAATTTCAGGTTCTGGAACTTCTTCTCTTTCAGGTATAGCTGCAGCCTAGGATCGTCACTTTCAGGCACGACCACTTCCCCCACAGTCTTTGGTGTTTTATCGAGCATTGTGTGATCACATGTGGTTAGGACCTGTACCTTTGATCACCTGGGGACATGGTTTTGCTTCTGTCCTTACACCTACAGGTCCTTTGTGGGTACTGGCCAAGTGTGTTCGCCCTGCTCATGGCATGGCATCAAGCAGCTCCCAACCCAGTGCCCGAGATGGAAAAGGTCAGCTTGGAGAAAACTCAGTGACCATTCCATCCCCTTTTAAGGGGACCGAGGGCACCTCTGGTGACATGGGGAGCATCTGTAAAGCAGATGACCAGCAAAGCACAACAAGTGCTGCAGACCAACAATCAGCCGGAAACCCCTGACAACCTGTGCACTGTGATATTTGCGGTTATCCATGCAATTCACTTCTCATTCTGTGTGTTCTATGCTGTTTTCTGCCTTGAGGAGGGACAGCCCCAGTGGGGGGAACCTCCCTTGAGAGCTGTCTACAGTACAACTTATGGGAACACCTGGCAGCACAGATCAATGTCTCTTCCTTTTGTTGAAAAGAATCCATTGATATGCATATGTTATTGGCCACTTGTCTGATTCCTGTTTGTACATCATCTCGGGTCATACAAAATTATACCATGTTTGCAAACTATGATATCAGTAACACCTATCAACAAATGTATAACTGGGGCCGCACTAGTAAATGGCTTCCCCTTGAGGCTGCCTCTTTTTATACTCCTTATGTTGCCAGTGGAAATGAAACCGTGTGTGCTAAGATCGTTAATTGTACCACTGCTCCTTCAAAACCCCACTGTTTGCCTTCTGGTAACATTAACTTTGTGCTCATACTATGAATGTTTCCTTTGGTTATGGTCAAACCTTTCTACTGTCAGGTTGGTTCTTCACCTGTGGTTCCCACACTTTTAACTGTAGAGTGTAACTTCAGAACAGAAACACAGGATGTTTCATTCTTCCCATATCTGCTGAGGCAGGTGGTATCTGGCATTATCTAAGATCCTGTGAGAGCAGGGGTAGGATAAATGATTTACTTCTTATTCGGCTGTATACCTTGCACCAACTTGCTGCTTCCATTAAGCAAGATGTACTCCCTTCTTGGTGGAGTGTTTTATGGTTTTGGCAACCCTCTGGACTATGGTATTCTGTACTTCACTATCTTGTTATAGGAATTGTTATTAGCATTATATTTTGCTGTTTTCTCCAATGTATTCCGAGTCTTTGCTCTTTAATCATTTCCTCCTTTTGACCGGTCCAGCCTTATTCTAAGCCTCATATCGTGATGATTGCTAAACAGTTAGGCAGCTATCTGAACCTTAATTCAGACAGGTCTGTCAATACTGTGAGCGAAGAGAATAATAATCATGAATATGCTTCTACCTCCTTTATGAACCCTGACTATGAAAATGGTTCAACTATGGTTGATATTGATCCTTGGGACAAACATGGGAAATATGAGACTGCTGTTTAAATAAAAATTAAAAGAGATGTGGGTTCAGTGCGCTGGCTTTCTTCTCTGACCTTCTTCTCAGCACACTGAGTTGAGGGGTGAGATGTGGGCTTAGTGTGCTGGCCTTCTGTACTGACTTTCTCCTCAGTATACTGAGAAGCCTTGTATATCTTATTTTGCAGTTAGCATAAGGACGGCCATATTAACCTTGATATAACCTCAATATTAACCCTGGTATAACCTTATCTGTACTTCATACTATATCCTTGCCTTTTAAGGAGTTGTTTTTCTATATCTTCATGATTTATTAGTTTCATAAAAATAAGGATGTGGGAAAAAGGGAGTTATGTTTTTATGTGTATTTCCCTATAGTTTTTTCCTGTTATTTTCCTGTTAATCTGCTTGCAAATGGTATAAAATAAAGGTGCACCACAGTATAGGCGGCTGGTGTTTGAACCTCATTCCTGTATCGTGATTCATCATTCCTACATCAGATGACTTGTTTCACCTGTCTGTAAATGGTACAAATGATATGCTTTGTTTTAAAGATACTGTTTTAGTATTATGCCAGTTAATTCTTAAGAAGAGCTTTAAAATATTCAAGAATTTATTCATGCTTGTGACTGAGTGCAAACAAGTTAAAAATGCAAAAAGGTATGTATTTATTGTTTGAAATAATTTAACATATATTGCAAATGGCCTATTACGTTTATTATGCAATCGTATATAATTACTAAATGCATTGTTGCATCATTTTTTCACATAACAAAAAAACTAGTGAGTAATCATGACCAAATCCAGCACACAGAATAAAAGGCTAAAACATGAACATTAGTTATTTGCTTATTACAATTATAACCCCCTTTTTCTTTGAAAATTCAAGATAAAGCACATGAGGATTTCTCTCACTGTATCTCCAAGGTACAATAGTTGAGATCAAGAGGTCATGACTAAGTCATCTACTACACAAAACAAGTTGTTTTACCATTGTTTGTAAACCAAGTGATTGGGTTTATCTAATGCCAAGCCAAAACTAAATTTGACTTACTCTGCCAAGATGGGTCTTAAATACCCCAGGGAACTAAAGCCATATCTGACCAATTTCTACCTACCTTCCCCCTCAGCTAATATTTATGATATACCATAGTATTAGAAGTAAACCAGACCAGTTTATTTCTTCCAAAAAAACCCCCTATGGTATTAATTAAAGTCTCCATTTAAGTTAAATCTGCTAAGTTTTGACAGTAGAATTAATTTCATAGCAATTTCTATATTTATTATCCTCCCCATTCTCAATTAATTGGAAATATCTGCTTGGTGTGGTACTCACTTGATTGCTAATACACTTTACATTTGCTCATATAGCTTAATCAACAGCAAATGACATGCAATTTAGACTGCTCCAGGATAGACGTATTGTGAGGCCGTAGTAGATAACCTTAAGCACCTTGCAGGCTGATGATCCTACATGCTATGAGGGACAGGATTCTGGATCACAATGAAGGGTACACTGTAAAGCAATTTGAAAAGCTTGCTTAAATTAGAGTATAAGGCTAGGCTGATGACTCCATTTTGCACACCAGTGCCTCTGCATTGCAGTCTGATATTAAAGTAAAACATTACATATATTTCTAACAGAAATAGCATTTCCTGGATATCAGCAATAAAATCAAAGCTGCTGCTACTGCTGCTTACTTAGCCATATGTATTACTTAATTAGCCAATACAAATCAAAGGAAATGCTATTCTTATTTTGAAAGGGCCATAAAAATACAGAAATCATTTAATGACTGAGAGAAACAGCACATTTAATATAACATCTGTATTAACTTCCCAGTTTCTCTTCAGTGCTCATGGAGTACATTCATATATTTCTGAATGTACTTAAACTAAACATAGAACTGTTCTTACAAATATTCAATAATTTTTAATTAACCAAAGCCATTTATTTTGCTTATATTTTTCTCTGACCTTTATGTGTTCGAAGAATCTGAGTTAATGCTACATACATTTTTATCATCTACAGCCTGTGTAGTAACGAGATAGAGCATAGGTTCTATAGCTACAACGATAGAATGGATCTCTCTGAAGCATGCTTCAGATTATTCCAGAGAGAATGGAAAAGTATAGATTAATGGAATATAACATTAGCTCATACTTTTTCCAACCTAGCTGTTGAGTTTGTGTGATTTCTTGTTTAATATGGCTGAATGTTAAAAGCCAGTACTTTTATTGTGGAGGACAACTGGTTAATCGAATAAGCACATTGATGAAAGGAAATCACTTGTAATCAAATCATATGCACTCCTTCCCTGAGCGTTGAACACTAAAAGTCCAAAGCTATACCTTTTGCCCACAATTCAGTGAGAACAAATCATACCTAGTGGTCATAGAATAACACTTGCAGTTTAAATTGACAGCAATGTCACTCAGCGTTCCCAAGGCTCCCTTTTGATTAGTTCCTTTCCCAGAATTTAACCAATCTCCTTTCATTATCTTACATTCTGGATTCACTGTTTATATGGATATGATATTGAAACAATAATTTATGTAAAATGTATTTCACTTTGCAAATATTTTGAGGGGATAACTAGCTCAAGAGTTGCTTCTGATGGTCATAATGAAAATGGATAGCTTTATACAGCATAATGAATGCAAGGAGAAACCCTAAATATAAAACTATAGGATTTCTATGAAAGTATTCTTAAGCTGCTGTTTATGTGAAAGAAAAAAATTAAGATACATTTGGAAAATAGCATGGTGATTGGATAGTCCGAGTTACCAAGACTATAATATAACTTATTTCCATCATTATGGAGAGAATGAGTTATGCAATTACATGAGGGATTTTTCTGTCTACCCAACAGGAGGCACTTACACTGAGTCATGTAGAGTAAATATTTTAGATACTGAAAGGAAAGAATAGCAGCAGAGTTCCTGTGCTGTTGCTAAATAGGTTTATAATAGACATTATTAGAAACCCAGGGCATGCAAAATTGAATTCCAACACGTGCCCTATTTTTCCCCCCTGCTCACTGAATGGCATCCACACCTATCATTTCTCTTCGGGTGTTTGTCCTTTCAGTAATAATGGATTCCCATCATCTTTCCCCTGCTTCTCCTCAAGGTCTAAAATTAATGTTGGGATAACTTTTACATCTTTTAAAATATTTTTTAAACCATCTTTCTTCCCTAACACCACACACGCACAACACTCCTCTACTGAAAGAATTCCTTGCTTCCAGAAATATTTTCAAAGGCTGCAAATTTTCTTGTCAATGATTTTTGTTCCTGAAAAATTAGAACATATTGCCTAATGGCTCGGCTAGGATTCCGCAATGAAGTTCGTGACTGAGGAGCGGGGCTGGGCTGAATGCAGGTCCCGTAAACGGCAGCAATATCCAGGCGAGTTGGTAGAACTCATCTTGGGGGGGGGGGGGGGGGAGGAATTGCCGAAATGGCCGGGCTAGTTTAGAAAAGGGTCACCCCTCTCTCCAAGGCCGTGACAGTCCGATCCTGTCCCAGGACGGGTTCCTTCTTTCCTTTCCCGGGGCAGAGAAGAACCGGCTTGATTACAAAGCAGTGACGTCCAGAAGAGCCGCGTCGGCCCCGCAGTCAAGGCAACCACCCAAGTCGAAGAGCGACTCAGGCGCAGCGCCGACTTCGGCTCCCGTGGCGGGGCGAGGCGGGGCGCGGCTGCACCTGTCCGCGGGGCGTCCCAAGCCCGCCCCCTTCCCTCCGGTTCCTCCGCAGAAAGGTGGCCGGCTGGTGGCTCTGCCCGCGGAGCGCCCCGCCGCGCCTGGCTTCTGGTTCCCACCCGGAGCGAGCATGGCCGGCCTGATCGGCAGCCTCTTGGGCTCTCAATTCGTGGCTCGGTTCCAGCGCCGTTGCGGGCTCTTCCTCCGAGGAGACGAGGACCAGCGAGCTCAGGCGGTGGGGAACAGCAGCCGGTCCCTGACTCCGCGGGACGTCCGCAACGGGCAGTGCCCGGGCTTTAGTCTACTGGCCGACTGCGCCACCTGCAACGGCAGCCCCGGGGAGGGCTGGAAGGTAACGCGTTCAACGGGAGCGGGATAAGAGAGGAGCCGGAGCTCAGTTTGCAGCCCCGAACCCAGACCGCCTCCTCCTGTTGTCCTAGATGTCTACTGTAACCCTCTCGCCCGGGGGAAATGCCCGCTTTCTTAATCTGGTCAGTTATCGGAAGGCGAGCGAGCAAGAAGCGTTGGCAGCCCGTAAAAACAAAATCTCTTGCCGAGCCATGCCTTCCTATAGATGGTTCCCTCCAGGAAGCACGCTGACTTCCTGTTACTGGAAGTGCTTCGGGGATATATTCAGAAATATATTAAAGTCTCTTTGCCTTGCCTTCTAGCATATTCTCCTTCTCAGTCACTGTTCTAACAGATTCTGCCTCTCCTTTTCTTTGCCCTTTCTCTTCTCCCTGCCCCACCCCCAATTTGTTTTTTCTATAGTTGTTTGTGGCAGCTTAGTGTTCTTCCAAACCTGCACTTATTTTTAATTTTTATTTGTCGTCTATTGACTATGCTCTTCCACCAAGAAAAGTGTGTGTGTTCGGTGTGGAATGGTATAATGTGTATCTGAGATATTATCCTTGCAATTACAGGTAGTCCTGGACTTACAACATTTCATTTAATGACTGTTTCAAGTTACGTCACTGAAAAAAGTAACTTATGATCATTTTTCACACATATGATTGTTGCAGCATCTCCAAAATCACATGATCAAAATTTGGATGTTTGGCAACTGGTTCATAATTATGACAGTTGCAGTGTCCAGGTAAGGAAGGAGGCCAGAGGCCATGCAAAGGTAGCAAGCTAAAGTAGAAGCTAGAAACCGCAGAAAGACAGTTGCCTTGCCTACGAGCTATAATGATTTTCCTTTCCTATATAACAGGAAGTATGAACACGCTAGTATTGCTTGCCAGCTAACATTGTGGTTTGGAAGTGTTAAACTATATGGGAAACTATATGGGTAAAGGGTATAAATGTGAGTGACAAGAACCCCTCGGGGTTCAGACTTTGCATTTTGATGTATTCAAATCCGCTGAACCTTGCGCAATAAATCTTTCCTTCATTTAGAGGACTGACTCGTGTCCTTATTCCGTAACACAGGGATCATGTGATTACCTTTTGTAACCTTCTGACAAACAAAGTCAAGGGGGAAGTCAGATTCACTTAACAACTTTGTTTCTTACTTAATAAGTGCAGGGATTCACTTAATAACAGTGACATGAAAGGTCATAAAATGAAGCAAAACTCACTTAACAACTGTCTCACTTAGCAACTGAAATGTGGGGGTCAACTGTGGTCACAAATCAAGGACTAACTGTACTTAGTAGAGAAACAATTGATGTCAATTGATCCTCTGAACTTTATAAATAGAGCTGACTTGAACCCTAGATGTTCCAGATCTATAGTCTATCTACGTACATAGCCTCCCAATTCCAGGAATCTAGCCCCTTTTAGATTAGGCCTCTTCAGCCTTATGCTCAGCAGATCTATAGGGTAAATTGCAGTAGGACTATTACTGCAGTGACTTGGTCTGAAAGATCTCAGAAGATAAAGAAAATGGTGGAAACTGTCAATCTAGACTGTGTCCTTTCTGTAGTGTTTGCCATCATTTTCCCTGTGAAACGCTGGATATGCTTAACGTTGCCATTTTTTAAAATTGTGATTTCATTACTAATTCATACCATCTAATCCTGGTGTTCCTGGCATCAAAACTTCGATAATAATTTGTTCTCTTTCTCCCAGAGGAAAGCCTAGAGTTCATCACAGTTTATGAAATACCTTAGCTTTAATACGACACAGCAGTTTTCCATAAGCATCTAGCAAGTTGATCCCATGGTGAGAGGCCTGAACAGATGGAATTTATCTTCTGTTTTTCAAAAGAACGTCTTCTGTATAATATTCTACTACAGTGTGATTGTTGCTAAAGACTAGTCAGAGTCTTTATCTAGAATGGGTTGAACAAGTCCATAATTTTCTGATTTGCTGGCTATATCCAGTCTGTTCGTGAACATTTTGTTTGGTTTGGCAAAGCAACAGTTGGTCTTTGTTTTCACTGGCTGAGAATAGTGCTTGGAAGAAAATAGGAGTTGGGGAAAGGAAGAAGGAATAGCAGCAGCAAGGAGGCCCTGCCTAAGGGCATCCAAATAACACACCCAAAATATCTTTTTTCAACTGTACTCTTTATGTTGAACCATTAACATGTGCTGAAACTTCAGTAGATAATAATTAACCGATTTAGCTAAGCTGTATTGATTTTAGTTGGAATTTAGTGGTTATGATGATTGCCTTCTCTTTATTCTCTTTGTTCCACTTTTTCCAAAGTGGAGTAAATAAACTTTTTATACATTTAAAGATTTGTATTGGGTAGCTTAGCAAAGTGTTTCTCATTATATTTCCCTGCATGCACAATTGAATTGCTTTTGTTTCAGATTGACACGGCGTTTGTTTTGCATTGTTGGCTCTCGCAGGAGAACCCAAAATATCTTCTCTTCTTTTTTTCCTATCACTGAATTGAATAATCTTAGACTAGGAACTTGCCAAGGAGGGGAATGTGGGGTGTTGGGAGATACTTGACTGCAATCTATCATAATACTTTTTTTTTATTGGAGGATCTATGGGAGAAAGAATCTTCCAGTAAGATTTTCTGTTACAGGTAGTCCTCAACTTACAGCCACAACTGAGGCCAAAATTTCTGTTGCTAAATGAGACAGTTGTTACGTGAGTTCTTCCCCCTTTAACGACCTTTCTTGCCACAGTTGTTAAGTAAATCACTTCAGTTGTTAAACTAGTAACATGATTGTTAAGTGACTCCGGCTCCCCCATTAACTTTATTTGTCAGAAGGTCACAAAAGGGGATCACATGACCTTGCAGCTGTCGTAAATATGAGTCAGTTGCCAAGCATCTGGATTTTGGTCACATGACCATGGGGATACTGCAATGATCATAAGTGTGAAAAACAGTCATAAGTCCCTTTTTTCAGTGTCGTAATTTTGAACGGTCACTGCAAATATCGAGGACTACCTGTATTAACTTCAGATAGTTATATAACTCCATCCTAATTCCTGATTCTTTTTCCTTGGTTCCTTCTTCTTGATCTTCCTTACCTGTTGTTGTTTTTTTCTTAAAAGAGTTCTAGCATTTGTAAACATCTTTCTTTCAGCTTTGTAATTGTAATTCCGGTCCATTTCAAAATTACTTTTAAATGTTCATTGCACTAATAACCTTTCTTGAAGGAGTTTGAACAGGTCATGATATTAAACTGAATCCTTTCTGTTCTTATGCTCTCTGCTTTATAACCTTGTTACTAAACTCTACTAATTGTCTTTGATAAAAGTTCTTAAGAGACATAGAACCCATGTTTCTGCCTTTGTGTTTCAGACAATTTTTCCAGTCAATGCCCAGTACCATATGCTATGTAGACAGGCAGGCACCAGGGGCTGTGGCCAGTTTTGAAGCTGCCTGCATTCAAAAACAGCAAAGCTGTTTGGAGAGTGAATTGGAAGCCAAGAGGCATAAAATCTGCTGGATCTTGCTTCTTGTGTTCATAAATATTAACCAGCTGTTTGACATGAGATGCTTCTAACAATTGACACAGCTCTTTTCTCCCCTAGTGTGTTCCCAAGAAGGATATTTCTGTGTTAAAAATGGGTAAGCATTTATTTTTCCCCATATGGTCAAACTATAACACAATTCATGGCAATGACAAACCAACCTTTCATGAAATTTTGTGGATCAAATTTGGCTGTTTCATAAGACTTAATAAGGTATGATAAGGCACAGCTTGCTGTTACGCTATGTGATGCGTAGCATCCATTTTCTCACAGTGAGCTTACTCATATGAGCAGGGTTTTATTTTTCAATATTTCAAATAAGGAGTAACTGTAAGGACTTTTTTTCTAAGCATGGTTCTCAAATAAATCTATAATAGTCCTGAAGCATTGTTTCTTCTGAATTGCTAATTTTCTTCCTCAGAACAAAAATATCCTTTACAAGTAGTCCTCGACTTACAATAGCTCATTTAGTGACCATTCAAAGTTACAATGGTAGTGAAAAAAGTGACTTATGACCATTTTTTGTGCTTACAACTGTTGCCGCATTTCCATGATCATATGATCAAAATTCAGATGGCTGGCAATAGACTCATATTTATGACGGTTGCAGTGCCCAAGGGTCATGTGATCACCTTTTGCCACCTTCTGACAAGTGAAGCCAGTGGGGGAGCCAGATTCACATAACAACCGTATTATTAAGTTAACAACTGAAGTGATTCACTTAACAACTGTGGCAAGAAAGATCGTAGAGTGGGGCAAAACTCACTTAACAAATGTCTCACTTAGCAACAAAAAATTTGAGCTCAATAAGTCGAGTACTATCTGTACTTACTTGTAAAAGAAGATTGCTCTCAACCTGTACCCAAGTGGTTGTGGATAATTTTGAGAAAGTGTTAAGAATTCAAGTAATCATCTCGTGCTTGGTATTTAACACACTCTGGCCCACTCCTGGATGATTTTCAGTTGATACTACAACAAAGTGAAGCCTAATCAGATTTTATATGTCAAAAAGAATTATAGTTGATTAAATTTCGAGATTCAACTACTGTATAGCCAATGACTTCACTATGTCGTGTGAAAACACAGACGTACACCATGTTATATTCTTCAGGATAAGCAATTTATTCAAAGAATAAGAAATCACAAGCCAAGGAAATCGAAAGCATGAGGAAAGAAAAAGGGAAATGTGGTGTGTCCTGGCATAACACCTTTCTAAATAGCATTTTAACCTGACCAAGCATCCTTGCTTCCACATACTTAGGATGTAAAATGTAATACATTGAAACAGGAAGAGAAGCAACTGAACATCAGAAGCAACAACTATGAGTTCTGAAAAAACATACTTCCTTTACAATAATCATTGTTGTAGAAGTGGAATTAAATGTTGACAATCAATTCCTTTGTTTTAAAAGATAATTAGACAAATTTTTGAATGATAAATTTATTGACTCTCAGACTCTAGCCCAAACAGCAAAATCCAACTAAGCTTAGTTCTTTATTTACTTACACTTAATGGACAGAGTAAAGCTGTAACCTTCTAACCTATTAACTATATCCTGAGAGATTCTTGGGTGTGATTACCCTGAATCTCCTCCTACCCTCCTCTCTCCAGTTTATGACTGCCCACTCTTTTAATCTGGGCTTCTCTGTTGATATTTACTGTCTACTCCCTGGGAAATCTCTGTGTTGCCCAAACTCCTCTCCACTGATTTTCCAGGTGCACATTCCATCACACTGATGGAACTGTATATTAGGTCTGTCAACAAAATGCATTCTGGATAGAGATGCAGTAATTTTTGTCAAGGTGAGGAGGCAATTCAATTCTACTTGATGCAGCTTGAAACCCTGAAAGGCAGTTTCAACAACCAGAAAACCACACACACACACACACACACACACACCTTGGTGATGCTAAAGATTGACAGGGAGTGGCAGAAAAAATTTCAGGGCATGGCAATATACAAAATTTCCTTGCTGGTCACTGGAACTAGAGACAGGCAAGGTGAAGCAGTATGTTTGCTTTGCTTTGCTTTTAGAAGCTATGTTATATAACAGCTTCAAGGAATTTTACTTTAAAGCAAAACTCTGCATTCCTAAATGGAGATAACAGAGTACATCACTGGGAAGTACATTGGAAAGGAGCCCTTGAACCTGCATGTTACTTAGACTTTTCATTAATTAACCACTGTAAGAACATAGATGATCCATTGTTCATTTCTAGCAAGAATTTCCTTATGCTTTTATAGCACCAGCAGTTTGCAAGTTGGTTTATAAACTTCAAGGGAATCCAAGAAGACTATGATAGGAGTGGCGAAGTGCATAATCTTTCTTCAGCTATGGAAGCTCAACATGCAACTTTAGGAAGTCTCTCTCTCTCTCTCTCTCTCTCTCTCTCTCTCTCTCTCTCATTATAACTTCATGGGTCTTTCTCATAGGAAAAAAGTTTAATGACAGGCAGAATGTAATTTTAATAAATAAAGAATAGAACTTAATGCTTCATTTCATCATTTGGGAAGAGAAATCATACCAGAGCTGATCGTTTTGTTGTCTAACCTGCTTGTGCCTTTGAGCTATTGGATCAGTTCTGTCAATTTACTATTTTTCTGTCCCAATAGCGTGTGTGGCTTTTAATTACTAACTCCACCTTGCTTGGGTAGAATAACTAGTCTTAAAAATGGAATTGTTGAATTGAATGTGATAAAATGTTGAAGAATAGAACATTGTAATGAATTGTTGAAATGAACATTATGACAAAAGAATATAATTGCTAAGAGTGAACAATGTAATTATGCATTCTCTGTTCAGATATAGTTGAATTTATATGCATATATTTGAACAGACTCTAGAATGAGGAATAGAGGTGTGGTCACATTTAGCAGAATAAAGCACTTGAGTTTAAAGAAATAGAGAATAGCTATTCTTAACTTGAAGACAGAAGAGATTTTCTCGAATTACTATTTAAATCCAAAGTTAAGTCTTTATTTTTTAACACATACTTAGTCATGTTATTTTTTATCAATGGGAAAATGTGTAAGTTATATGACTCTCTTTTTTCAACTATTATTCTTATTTCAGATAGCCTTCCAAACATCATAGTGAACTGTTTTTTCTTGAAATAACATGCATTATTATTATTACCAGCAGAGTTACATCCATAGAAAAGCATAGACATAAATTCATAGAAATAAAGGCTCAGTACGGCTGAGCAACTCTGTAACAATAAGATGAATTACAACAACCCCCCCACCCCAATCCAGACTGATTCAAAATTAATCACTCTGTCTAGAAAGATGGAAAAATAAATCACTATCTGACCAAATCATAGAATAATAGAGTTTGAAGCGACCACAGAAGTAATCTGGTTTAATCTCATCCTGAGCTAAAAGTCCTCTGGCAGATGATCATTCAGTCTTTGTTTCCAGTCCTCTAATGAAGACAGACTCATTATGTCCTAACAGTTTGTAGAGTCAAGAAGTTTCTCTTGAAATCCAGTCTTAAAACTAGTCCTTATAATTTTAAACCACTGATTCCAACTCTTCCTTCCGGGGCAACAGAGGAAAAAATCCATTCCCTTTTTTCTCTAAGAACTCGTAGGATATTGAAAACCATTATCATATTTTCCTTTAACTGACTTTCATGTAATCTAAATATGCCCATGGACTATAAGAAATTCCTATAGGCCTTTAGTTTCCAGGCCACTCACTATCCTTCAAGTGAATTTGATCTAATTTGTTATGTCCATTTTGAACTATGATGCTCAAAATCTGGCATTGTGTTCCATATAAGATCTGACCAGGCCAGAGCAAAATGGAAAAATCATTTCTATAATTTGTAATCTATGTCCTGCACACTTTATTCTCCATTCATGTATTTTCATTCATACCTCTGTGAGGAGGGTTTCCTTGCAAAAGGGTTTACAGTTGTTATGTCCAGCATTTGATTTACACAGCCCCTTGGAGCAAGTATCTTTCCTTTTCTCCCAAAATAACATTTTAAATGATCTGTTGCAAGGAATTTGTGACATCATGTGATGTAGTGGTTTGCAGCATGATGGCACTATTACCATGCAATTGGTAGCAGTTATTTGCTACAGGATGTTTTTAAGATGTTTTGGAAATGGGATTTCTATGGATCTAAAGTGAACATTTTGCAGCCTGCCAATTGCAATTAGTGTTTTTTATTTATGTAAATTGCAATCTTGAGAAAAAATTAAATTATAACTATAGCGGTTGAAGGGGAAAAAAATCCCTCTTCTTTTTCCTACCATGATCCTGACAAAATTAGGCTCCCATTTGCATTCCAAATGATGGAAGTCTCTGTGAATCTGATGGAAATGTCTGCTGTAATGCAAACAGCAGCTCCAAGAAAGGCCACTTTTGGCAAAATCCTAGCAAGAAAATGGCAGCCTTCTTTCTTGCCCCAAAGTCTGAGGTTATCCAGCTTTCCATGTGATTAATCTTAAGCAAAGCATAGTAGCAGCTTACCAATCACACTGATTGCATTTATACAGTTAAATTTCTCTCTAGTTTGGTCCTGAGAGCTTAAGAATTGATTTGCTCTACTTCTAAACTAGCTTCCTATTCTCAGAAATTGCTTGCCAGATGCCTGGCAAATCTCAGATGCACTACAGATGACCTACACAATTCCCTGTCAACTGCCCTTTCAAAGTAACACTGCCAGTTGGAGTTACTGTTCTTTTTAGCTCAATCATCAGAAGGGCAACATATGAATCTGTTTTGCATCAGTTTGGGCTTCCTTACAAAGCTTCACATGTGCCTCGATAGCCCATTGAGTGCTGTTTGGAAAAGCATGTACTTAGCTGATGTTTACAAAAGGCACTTTTATTTTAACACAAGGAGAAAAGAAGAAACAAAAATAATTGTTTTTCACCCTTCAGGACATTTGCAGAAGTTGTTTGCACTTGATCCTTATGAAAGGTTTACCTAGATCAGGGTTCCCAAGGATCTTTGAACCTTCCTGGAATATTGAGAGCCTGATACACACCCAGTTCTTTTCAGAAAATGGCTTCCAAATGGGAATGGGTTTTTTCCCCCCACAAAACTCATAATTACCAGAAGAAAGACAACTTGAGAGATAATTCCTGAGCCTCGGTTCTCACTCCGCCCAGTCTACCTATATCTTTTTTCTGGTCAAGCGGGGTCTCTTTTCAATCATAACAGTGGCCAACAAAACGAAATAGGGACAATGCTTCCCATCTCTTTAACAGCATGGTCTATATTTTCTTCCATGTGAAAAAATTGCAAATGTGTTTATGTTTTTGATCTCCCTTTCTATGGCATTTCTGTATGTTTCTGAGTATATGCACACAAGAAGTGCACAGTGGGCCTTGTCTTTTCTATTCTGGGTCTCATCATCAGAAAGCAGGGGCTTACAGTGGAAGAGTCAGTAACATTTGGATCTGCTCACAAACTCCATGGGGAGGATTTTTTTTCCTCCACTCAGTGGGAGATCTGAACCTTCTTCTCTTTTAGACCCCC
>JANHFL010006622.1:38248-104137 GCA_032468155.1 Oxyrhabdium leporinum | reverse complement strand
CCAACGCTTCCCCAAGGGGCCAGTGGGCTGCAGCTACAACTGGACAGTTCTCCCCCACCGTGCCCATGCCCACCCACCCTGGGATCATTTTTGGGGTAGGGGCAATATTAGGCCCACCCCCCAAAAGTAGAGTTGGGCTTATTATTGGGGTGGGTCATGTTTTCTGAGAAACATGGCAGCACTAACATTGGTTTAAAATGGACAAAGATGGGAAGAAAGGGAGCAAGATGCACATGGGGAGGATGTCAGCCTTGGAAGCCATAATTTATTTTATTTATTTTATTTATTTTTACATTTGTGGGATATTATCATACACTTAGAGAGAGGTAGTAGACAAAATGAAATACTTTCCAAGAGAGTCAAGGACATATCAACCGGCACCTGGAAGAAGAGTGCCAGGAGGAGAGCTGAAGTTGAATCTGAAAGAGGATTGGGGTCCATGACCTTTGAGTATGGCCGGGGTGGGGAAAAACCTGGAACTTCAGATTCAGGTTTTTCTCAGATGTGCCAACATGGTTTTCTCTAATAAATTCTTACTTGGATATAATCGTGTCTGAGTGCTGAATGGATGAGCGGAACCTTGATGGAACCGTGACAGAGGATGTATTCCTGTTATTCGTAAAACTACTCCTATTTATTTTCTTCTATATTCCTAAATAAACCAATAACAATACACCAAGTCTCATTTGGATAACTCTGGCTTGATCTGTGTTGCTTATAAACATCTTCTCCTGCCCTTTCATGGGACACTGGCCCCACCAGGACAAGGTAATCCTAATTCTGAAGTACCAAAGATGCTTTTTTCAAGAGGCAACTGGACTTCCTCTTGTCCCCAGATCAGAAGTTGTCAGCAGTCTGCTATGTGAATGGGAAAATAATCCCATTTTCTAACTTTAGAAAATGGCACCTCTGAGGCTTTACTATCTAGACTTAACTAGGGAGACTTATATATATATCTCCCACATATCTCTCTGTCTCTCTCTCTCTCTCTCTCTCTCTCACACACACACACACACACATGCACGCACACACACACATGGGGTGTGTGTGATGTGGAATATATACATATTGCCACCAGTTGTTGCAAATTCTGTTTTTTTTTTTGAACCACCAATAAGTATAGATTGTTACAGACTCAATACTTCAAAAGGATTGGAAACCGGAACAGGTGATTTGGGTTTTCTGTCTGCAGTGGCTGGGGACAGATTTTCATTTCACAAAAGGAGTGCTTACACATTTTTTTTCAAAAAAAAAAAAAGAATTGTACATTATAAATGCTTTCAACTAACACTAAAAGTAATCTTAATGCTAAAAATTGTTTTCTATTTCAGCTCTCTATTTTCTATAAGCTCTTCATCCACACTGCAGTCATGTGAAAAAGAAAATAGACCCTTTTTGGAGTTCTCTTCATACATGGCTTCTCTGTGTTGGCTTTCTTTTTGTAAAATGAATGATGACGTGGTGTAATATGTCATATATCGTTATTCATCTGAGGTTGTATTTATCTACTTTTAAGAACTGCTGAGGATCAGATGAGTTTTACTCTGTCCTGATACGTAAAACCATGGAACTCAGAGAGGGTGTACTTATTTTTTCATGACTGTATTTTCTTTAATGTCCAATTTCACTGCATCTTCCTATCTTTTATCTATTTTTAGTTTCTGTTTTCCTTCTGTTGAATTTTTCCTTCAATTTTAAAATATTTTTAAACATTGTTTCTTTCTTTTTCTCTATTCTTCTTCTGATTCTGAGCTGCATCTGATCAGAATTTCCTAAAAGTGAGAAGATTTCCCCTTTAACTCCTCCAGTTCTGAGGGAAGACAAAAGACCTGCTTCTCTATCTCTCCCTAGTGGCTGCCTCTATTCCTGGTCTGCCCCTGTGGTCCTGGCAACCCAGCAGCAGCCAATCAAACAGGAGGGATGAGATAATGGTTGCCTGGGAACTCAGCCACCAATCAGTCGCATGGAGAAGAGGTTGAATAAACAAAGATGGGGGGGGGGAATGATGAGAAAGAGACAAAACTCCCAGAAATGCAGAAGGAGGGGAGGCTTAAGTCTTGGAAGGTCTCCACTCCTAAAAATGGCTGCCCTGAAGAGATTCTCCCCAAGTGGAAGCAATGGCTGCCAAGGTGAGTCTGGCTGGAGGGTCTGCATGGGCCATTAGGGATGCTCAGGATGCATCTTCCTCAGAGTCCTAGAGAGTCACCTCCAGGGAGATGCCAATTGCGTGTTTATAATCCCCATTCACCTATGTGTCAGGGTTCCAACAAAGTTTCAACAAATCGCTCAGCACTCAGATAATAATTAATCCAAATTAGAGGTTATTGAAGAAACCATCTTGGCACATCTGGGAAAAACCTAAATCTGAAAAGCCAGGTTTTTCCACACCCAAAAGAATTCAAAGATCCACCTCTTTACCATCATCATACATTACATTCCCCAATCAAAGCTTATACCCATCATCCCTCATCCATCTTGTCACTCCTCTTCCAGGTGCTAACTAGGATGGCCTTGAAACATTTACCAAGAATGTTGTTATGTCTAAATTATCTTCTAACTACATGAGATAGTAAAACTCCCTTATTTCCCATACACTTTATTGTGGTAGTTTGCAGAGGCCTTGCAATTATGGCTTCCAAAGCTGACACACAGGAGTCTCTCCACCCCCATGGGAAGTAGCCTTGGGCCACCAAAGCCTTTTTGGTATTGTGTTGCTAATATTGGGGCTGCTGTGAGACCTTCTGAGGGGTATTTCACCAAGCGAGGTCGCTTTGGAATTGACCATCCTGAGCTTTTAATAGGACAGGCCTCCTCAGCACTTTAAGTTCAATTCCTTAGTTGCTGACTGGGTGGTTAAAAAGACTACAAAATGAATTCAGACTCAACAAAAGCAAAATGAACAAATCTTCAACAGGTCAGTTATGCCTCTTCACCAATCCTAAGAAAATCAGCTTTTTGTTAGAAGGCAATCATACAATTATGATTCAGAGGAATGTTATTTGCAACAACTGTGATTTGTAGTGACAGTGTGAGGACTCAGTTCTGTAACAGTTGACTTCTTTCGAATGTTGTATGATGTTAGCAAATAGTTGGATTCATTAATTTTTTCTTTCTTTCTGCACTTCTGTATGTTACAGTACAGGAATATAATTGCTGTTATTATTAGGCATGCATGTTTGGCTTGAGATAAGACTGTTTTACCTTTAAAATGCCAAACTAATACAACCATATATAGGGACAGCTATCTATAGATTTTCAACCCCATGTTACTTCCTCCTGATTGGAAATATTTCAGAAGCCAACAGCAAAGCAGAAGACTGAAAACCCAAATGATGAAGCCAAAATTTTAATAGCACGCTGTAAATAAATGATCCTTTAGGTCAGGTGTGGAGAATCTGTGGTCATGTTGGTATTACTGAACTAGACCTCCTAGTAGCTCCAATTGCATTACCAAAAGCATGCAATGCTGAGAATTATAGTTTAGCAGCATTTAGAGGGCCAGAGGCTCATCAAGCTTGTTTACATAGATATGATAGCTAATGTATTTAAGGTTAACATGTTTGCACTTTTCTCTACCCACATTCTTAACATTGCTAAGCTATGCCATTGCAATCTGACATATACATAAACATGGTATTCTCAGCCTTCTAAAAATGTAATTCCTGAGTAAAAATAGAAGTGAATCAGAAAGAGATTAGCAAGGCATCTCAGAGACACCTCCCATTAGCAGCCATATTGCAAGTTAAGTTTGAGGAGTTGTCCTGAAGACTCTTCAAGCTTATTGGTTGGCTGTTCTGTTCTACCTCTCCCCACTGAGGAATTACTAGTATTTAAGGATATGCTTAGTCTCTTCTTTAAACAAGGCTTGCCTATGTTAATTCATGTGATGAAGATTCTATTATAAGATGCAGCTTTTTTGCCCTTTATTTTCCTATCTTGTAAGACTTCTGGACTTTATCAATTTTTTGCCACCCACAGAACTCATTTATAGGATCTGTGAAAATCAGGTTCTTCTTTTCTGAGAAGCCTTAATTTTCCAAGGAAGGGAGATAAAACTAAAGGATTGGTAGTGCAAGAAAAAGTAACTACAATTATATTACTTAAAATTTTAAATGATTGTAATTGTGGCCGAAATTGGGCAACAGGTCCATTATTTTTATATTAAATACTTTTAAGAAGCCAAGTCTTTAAAAGTAACTTTCTTTTGTGTGATAAACAGAAATGACTTTAAAATGCCTGCTAAAACATATGAATAATTTATTTCCATTAGAACTACTGTGCTCATCATTTAATCAACCAAGTGACTGTTTCTTTTGCATTATGACAACCTTATCTAAGGTGCACTGTGCTCCATGATGACAGTTCTATTTACCATATTTGCAGATTTACTTAGGATAGAATATTGTCCCTTTCTCTAGTAAGTTTAATGTCATTACCCATAAGTCTCCAAAAAACAGAAGTAACACCTTCTAGTGGTGAAAAATTCTGTAACTGTAGAAAAAAGGAAATTTTTTGGCCATACCAATAAAATAATTCCAAATCACAGAAAAATTCCACCTCACTATTAGCCGGCTCCCCATCAAGTATTGTATAGTATCTACTTTTGGACACACACACACCCCAGAAAGATTCAGAGAAAATGGAATAGATTTAAAGAAAGGCAATGAAGAAAATCAGAGTCAAATTATATGAAGAAAAGTTAAAGTAGCTAAGTACTGTTAGCCTTGATATGACCAAGAGGGAGTATATGTTACTCTTCAAATAGCTAATAGAATGTCAAATAAGTCAAAACCAGGACTTCAACATTCTACAATGCGCATCACAGAATGGAAAATCCCAATTTTAGTTAAGAATCTTTTTCTAATGGATTCTTAACTAAAAGAGAGCTTGATAGGGGGAGCAATTATCTAGAGGTAGCGGGTTCTCCTTCACTAGATGTGTTCAAACAAAACATTTGTTAAGATATATTAATCCAGATTTTAGTAATACATGATGGGGTAAATGGTCCTACCCAACTTTATGATTCTATGCAAATATTGGAAAACTTATCAATGTTTTAATTTTCACATTTGTGTATTATGATGTTAATGACATGGAAGGAATCAGAATTTGAAGAATAAAAACAAACAAAACATTATTTCTAGAAGAGCTTTTAAAATGAATTTTATTGTCAGAATTTTTTTTACAAGTAGCCATTTAGAGGCTTCATACAAGAACTCTGTTGCAAAACTCTAATAAATAGTCTGCCCCAAGTCCCAATATTAAAAAACAAACAAACTAGAGAACGAAAAAAAAAGTCAGGATGCTTAGAGTTGTTAGCAATATTTCCCATTTACAAATTTCCTCAGGCATTATATAGATTTCCTTCATACAAGTTACTTGGAGGGGGGGAACGACCCAACTTAAATATATTCTAGCAGAAGCACTCCAGAAATACTTTCAAATCAATCCTCTTTGATGGCCCAAATATAATCAGAAATACATCCCAATGGGATGATCACCACACATTAAGCTTTAGGTCAAAGCAAACCATGTGGATTTGTACAATTATTAAGAATTATGAAAATGCATATCGAAGGAGGATAGGAAGACTCAATGGCAGCGGTTAAGAATATTTCCAGCAAAGAATGGTAGCTGGAACAAAGGAAAAAGGAATTTATGAAGCTGACAGATAAGGGCTGTTCTTACCAAGTGTGGAAATGTGCAAGGAGCATTATCACAGTTGCATGCAGTGGAGATCACAAACTAAAATTCACCATATGTCACTTGAAACAATGTTTAGCAGGCTGCAGTATACACTTTCCCCTCCCCACCCTAATATTAAAGAGTCCTGCAGGTGTGACATTTTATGGTAAGTTAGCCTCCCACCACACATACTTAACAATAGCCAGTTTTATTGAAAAATCCATAATATGATAATCAAAATAAATTTGGAAGGAAGGAACTTTGCATGTTTTAATAACAGTTGTCCAATTATTATTTTACTTGAGACATTAAACTACCAAAAATTAGTTTATGCCATATTTATGCCAACGGAGTAAAAGATATAGATTTGCATTTTTAACTTCTTAATCTGTGTGTGCACATATATAAAAAAATCTCTATATAAGTAAAGGTGCTAAGAGAGAATTCTAGCAGCCGCAGAAAACTATCAGTAATTTCTTGGACAGCAGGAATTAAGTATTTATGAAAAATTAATTCAATCATTAGAAGGGAAAGAAAGAAATATTCATGGCTGGTAAAATACAGAATAGTAGCAATTTTTCTCTTTTCCAGAGAAGGAATATGCACTTAATATATCTACTTTGCAATGTTTATCTCAAGCGGTTTCATTTGGGAGCATCAAATTTATATAGATGTGCAAAAAATAAGTGGATAGTTTGACATATCCATAGCTTTGTGCTAGCTACACTTTGTACACACACGGATGCATGTGCACATTCTCATAATTCTTTGGGCAATGATTCTATAAAACAGGTGTGGAGAAAGCATTCTTAAGAGACACGCAAGACAGTTAACAACCTCTCTTGCCTGTAGTATATTCAAGATGATGGAAGCATTGGGGGGGAAAAAGCATTGTTGAAATATTTACCAAAGCAGCAAGAATGAAGCAGATTAATCTGAAACTTATACAAAAGTAATGAACAGAATTAGAGGCAAATGGACAGTTATTCTAGTCCACTTTCCAAGTAATTTTATACAGAACAGGAAAAGAGAATGTGCAAAAAATCTAAAGACATTCACATTTTAGTAGTTAAATTTTTATTTCCTTTAAAATTATTATTTTTTCTTCTTTTCCTATAAAAGGCATTCACTGATAGTTGATCTGCAATAATTCTGGGTGCTTGCAGATATGTTAAAACGAAACAAAGGAAAACCAAAAAAAGGTACCCCTAATATGAAACATATGAAAGTGCTCTGACTGGGTTTGTATAATTTAGGATGGTGTTAAAGCTCAGTCCCACTCCAGATATATTTTTTGCCAATGTTTTTGTTTCATATGTGCTATTAACTCATATCGATTGTGTTGAAAACCCATTCAGTGAATTTCTTCAGTTTTTCAGAGGCATTGTGCGATTCCTCTTGTAATCGTAAGTTATCCTCCCGTAAATGTTGTACTTCAGCCTGAAGATTGGCTTTGTCTTCTTTTTCCTGAGAGATGAATAAAAAAACACCAGATATCACAAGTGGATTTTGCACCATAAATATTACTGGCAACATAAGCTCAGATGTTTCTTACAAAGGTATTCCAAACTGGTCATGGCTTTTTCCTCTTAAGTTGATGACAAAGATATTTTGTCAGTTTTTCTAGATACAAAGTACTTTTCTTCCTCTCTTTCTAACATATCCTTTGGAGATCCACTAACATTTTTTTTTAAAGCAAGACTGAAGAATCCCTATTTTAAAAATATCACTGGATTTCACATATTCTGACAATAAGAACAAGAGTAACAACAAAAACCGAAATCTGGAACAGTTAAAAAGAAACAGATGGGACAATCATGGCAGCTCCAGAACAAGTGCTGCAAATTAATACAATTAAAGCCAAAACTGAGTATATTTTCAATAATGCTAATTATGTAAAATTAGAAATGAAATTATATACAATCTCATTAGTAGCTGGGATAAAATCGTTCAAGCAAACTATAAATACTTCCATTACAGGGTGGAAAAATTGACCATTGGAATTTATGCAGACATTCAACTTTGTAGTTTGCAAAATCTATTGGAACTTTGTACTGAAAACTGAGAATTGAAATGTGAGATTTCAAAATTAATTTATAATGTGTATCAAATATTACTGTTAGAGAAAAGAAGGAAGGATAATTCACTGATTCCTGGATATAGCTGAATTGATGAAAAACTGGAGAAAATAACAAAATACTGTTATTTACAATTGAAGTTGAAAGATTATGGAGGAAAAAAAATGATTATCTTACCAATTGTTATTGGAGGTTTTCATGCAATACACAAAGGATTCATCAAATCATTTACAAATGTAATTACAAATGTAACTGGACAGGACACACTTTTGCAAAATAATTACAGTATTTGGAACAATCTATAGTTATGGTAATATCTTCAGGACTTAACGGACATTCTAAAATATACTGTTATTCCAAAAGCAGACTTATCAAGTGATCAACTGAGAGAAAACCAAGCTGAGCCAAATGGAATATTTAATACAAGCTGATACTGAAACAAATATAATTACCTTCTTTAAATCTTCCTGCAATATTCTTAGCATACTCTCCAGCTGGTTCACTTTAGAAGCAAGAGAGGGAGGTGATTCTTTACTGCAGGAAAAAAGGAAATAAAAGTGGAGTTGCAAAATTTTCTTAATATTTATTTCTTAATTACTTTATGTAGTACTTTTATTTTTTAATTACAATTTGAAGCTGCATCATGACAAATCATGAAAAGGATGAGTAGGGAATAAAAAACCTCTGCTGAATTAGGCCTAATTCTTCATTGCTTTAATTTTAATAGAGTTTATTGAAGTTATCTGAGAAATTTCCAAGCAAGGGTAGCTTTCTTCAGTAGTTGTTTGTAAGAATACACATACACACGCACACAACTAATTTAACAAAACAATTTCATTTTTTTTACTTTTGTTAAAAAAACACACCAAACATTTATATTCATCATCATATGCCATAGTAATGAGTGCTTTCAACCTTCTGGGTCATATTAGGGATGGTTATGTTACATTTTCATTCAGCAAATTCTGGTTAAAGAATGTGAGCAGTTTCCCAGTTCGCCAGTCCTTTTATGGCATGAATGCAGAATTTAGTTCAATGGTAAATTTATTTCAACTTCAATCAATGTTCAGACAACAAGAAGAATTAGAACTAATTCTATGGAAGCAATTATTGATTTCATATTCTTTTTTACACAATGGTAGGAATTTTTAAAATATACTTGGCATACGATGACAATAATTTCAGTACTTTCAGGTATCTCATAATTTTTAGTCCCGTCTTTTTGGAGTTGATATTATATATATATATATCTTTTTAAGTCTTGAAAGCAGTATATGTTCTTTGTTGTAAATATTACAGTAAAATCCCATTTGTCTAGAAAATATATCTTTTCTTTTCTACTAATTACACAATTACTAAATGAAATGAACTTCAGATTCTTAGATAACGTTATCACCTAAAATAATATCTAGAAACTTCCTGATGCTGAAATCACATTTTCAGTTTTCCATAGGTCAAAGTGCATATATTCTAAATTTCTAAGATTTACAAATTCCACTGCACAATAATTTTCCCAGCCTTCTTAAAAGAGTCATGATGGTTTAGCGTATCACTTACTCAGTGTAAAGCTTCATCTGAGTAGGAAGCTGATCTTCAGCCTGATCATTACTGGAGGCAACACTGATGGGCCTATGGTTTTCATCACTACTTGCAAAAAAGGATGCTCGCTGGACTGGGGGAAAAAAAGACAAACACATATGCTAATTTTCTTTTCATTAGTATTACAGTAAAAGCATATCATAGTAAAATTAAAATCAGTAACAGGAGTTGAAGATCTATCCCTCAGGTAATTATGGTAACTTTTTAATTCTTTTTGATACTTTTGCCTTTGAGTTATACAATCTGCTCTCCTCAGTTAAGACCAGGTAATTTCTAGAATCTAATGAACATATACGTAGTCCTCCTTTAGTGACCACAATTAGGACTGGCGCTCTGTTGTTAAGTGAAGCCAGCTGCTAAGTGGGAAATCACATGACCATGAGTGTGCATTCCTTTTTCCAATCCTCTGCCTTTTGGAATGCACATGCGCAAAAGTAATGTAGTCTTTGCTGAGTTTGTTGTGCAAACAGCCCAGGTGTATTCTCCCTTGTACAAGTTAATAACATGGTTAAGTGAATTGGCTTCCCCATTTATTTTGATTGTCAGAAGATCCAAAAGGTGACCACATGACCCCAGGATACTGCAACTGTCATAAATGCATGCCAGTTGCCAAGCATTCAAAGTTTGATTATGTGATCATGGAGATGCTGAAATGGCCATAAGTGTGAAAAGAGTCACTATTTTCAGTGCCATTACAACTTTGAATGGTCACTAAACTACTGTTTATAAATCAAGGGCTACCTGTATTCCCAAATGACTTTGGTGACACATTTCAGCTGTGACCAAAATATAGCCTAAAATTTTGTGTTCCTTTTACTCCTTCTGACCTGGTGTGAAAAGTTATGTTCTGTAATTGGTGTAATTGTAGAAATTAAAGTGAAACAACATACATTGAATTCAGTAACACTAATAATAATTGAAGCATATAAACAAAAGAAAGCAAAGAGTAGTTCAGCAATCGGTCATCAATGAAGATGAATATGGGTCTCAAGAGCTGGGGATACAAAACAATGATATAAACAATAAATGAAGACTTGTAAGTTGGTGTGAGAACTCTTACCTTCAAAGGCCTTGGCAGCATCTACCAAATTTGACCAATCTAAATCTGAAGCTGAATCAGGCAAGGGCATGAGCCCTGGGTCTGGCATCGGTTGCCTTCTCTGCTCCTGGCTATCTGTGAGGGAGCTGTCAGAGGCAGAGAACTCTCCTAAACCACAAGGGATAGAAAAAGAAGAAGAATGAAGCACTTAAGACAGATATTAAAAGCAAATAACCCTGTTCTTCATTAGGAGACAGAACCAAGACTGAATGGAATCATTCTCTTTTAGATGAAACAATTCTTCAAGTTGGCCTAGCCTGCTACCGATGTTCCCCAACTCTGCCAATTAGAAAAGGATCAGTTTTTTTTAAAAAAAATCATGACACTAATAAGGTTTGTTTATTTATTTGATTTTTTTATCCTGCCTTTATTATTTTTATAAATAGCTCAAGGCAGTGAACATCTTTTCCTCTCCTATTTACTCCACAACAACAACCCTGTGAGGTGGGTTGAGCTGAGAGAGAATGACTGGCCATGATGCACAATTGGTCCTTTTGACTTCTGCTTGCTTGTTGCTTGTTTGGTAGTCACCAAACATGTGAATCGTTTTCAGAATATATACAGTTTACCTTAGCTGTGAGTTCAAAAGGGTCACTTTTCAGCCACTCTTTCTCCCCAGCATTTTCCCCCGAAAGGCTGGTTAAGATTATATGCTTGTTTGTTTTGTTTTCCTAAAAATGTTACCACATAATCTTATAATGCATCCCATTTATTATTAAAAGATGAATAACAATTGGTAAATTGATTTATGATGTTTGATAATTCAAGCAAGCCTATTCCAAAGTTACTGTATATATTTAGCATTTTCAGATAAAACAGTTCCCCCCCCCCCCAATTGCTTCAGTGGGACAGGGAACTAAAGGAGTCTAAAAATAAAGAGCACAACTATCATAAAATAATAACAATAATGTATCAAGCAGCATTCCTTTGAAAAAGCGTATTCAATATTCCAAATTAGCTAAAATGTTAACAATTAAAGGAACTCAATAGAGTACAGTATTCCAAATTCCAAAGTTATACAAGCAATGAATAATTAATAAATGCCAATTGATTGTCCATAAATATAAATAAAAGTTACAAATATTGATTTAACCTTAGGCATGAAAGCCAATTGGATGACTTTAGGCTAGTCACTTTCTTTCAGTTCAATCCACCTTAGACAGTTGCCGTGGGAAAATAGGATGCAAACCATTAAATACACCGCCTTGAGTATTACGAATAAAGGGCAGCATATAATAATAATAACAATTATATAAATAAAAACAAAACATAGTAAGTTTAGATGTAGCATTTCACTTACCATGTAAGGATTTCATTCCCAATGTGTATGATGGCCTTCTTAGTGGTAATGACTTGGGGAGAGACGGGTATGTACTGGTGAAAAGAACATCGTTTGGAAGAGCCTGGTCCAGAAGGGAAGCTCGGGAGGGGAAGAAATGCTCTCTTTGACTGCTATAAATACTCTCGTCTGACAGAGTTCGCTGCAAGGCACGCCTTGAAATAGGAGTGCTAGGGAATGGAGACTGAAAGAAGAATAACACAAGTCAAGAATGTATAACACTCCCTTTAAAATGAGCCACTCTTAATATGTTTTGTATCATGGGTTGGGTTCAGGATGATTTCTAGGGGTGCAGTTAATCTGCATCAATTACATGCTTGCTATTAGAATTCTTGTTATCTTATGCTGTAGAAAAATGTACTAGAAAAATCCTTATCATCATATTGGAAAAGTGTAAAAATGCAGGGTTTTTTAAGTGATATTCTCATGCTGACAACAATATGGTATCCTAATCTCCTGAAGGGTAACAGGGGTTGCATAAATAAAAGAGATAGCTTTATTATTGTATAGCATTTCCCAAACTAGCAGCATTTTAGAGCACTCAGAATCCACAAATGGTAGACACTCCCTTAGTGGAAACAGGTTTATGCTTGTGCACCTGTACCTGTTGGATAAGTCTGACATTCAAAAACAAACCAATTAATTGGTTATTTCTGCACCTAAATGCTGATGCAGCTTCTACTTCCTTTACCTGCCAACGTTCTGTCCATGAGAGTATACTGTGAGATAATAACAACTTATTCTGGTAATTATCTCATTTTTTTTAAATAAAAAAGGTAGCATTATATGATAGTGCAGCAAAATCTGGCCTTTCAGTTTCAAAATTAAGTTCACTTAAATTGTGACCACAATGAGTTGAACTATCAGCTAATGAGTTGAACTGTTTTTTTTCATTGAACTCCAATGATTTGGCTATGCTACGATAAGTCTTTCAGCCTAAGCTGTAGATAGGTTTAGTTACATATACGTTTTGAGATACTTTCCTTATTTGGCCTCCTTCGGATTATAGTGTTATTTATTTGACTTGATTTTTATCATTAACTTTTTACCAGAAGTTAATGATAACAATTACTTCTAGGGGAGATATGATGAAAACGAAGCCAACAACCACAACAAAGATCAAGGAACCAGTGAATAGATTGGTTCCTTGAAACCTCTCCAGATAAGGAGAGCACTGGAAATCACCCACATATGTTCCAGAAGGCTGCTCCTTGAGAGGAGACTGCAAGACAGCGATTTTCCTCAGGTCTGAACACCAGGAGATGGAATTAGCCATCTTGCATGTAACTATAGCACAAACTTTTAAAGGATACTAGGTTCACAAATCTCACTTTCTCATCATTTTTAGAAATTGTCTATTAACCATTTCAAAACTGTTAGGGACCTTCAGAATGACAGGTTTGAAAAGCTTTATTGGACGAGTTTATCTTTAACTCTGAACAAAAGAAAAATTAATTATTAGCTTAAGAACTTAAAGAATTTGAAATAAACAGAGGAAGCTAAATGAGATTTTGATCTTAGAAAGTTACATACAGGTTGAGTCCAGATAAATTTGGAATACTGAAACTTACAATAAGGCTTTGGAATTAATTATAAAGAACAGTTTTTGTAGGAAACACTTGTGCTATGGGTTGTTTTTTTTTTAAGAAATGCATACAGAGGTAAGCAATTTCATGATTTAAAAACCGCATCCTAGATGGGACTAAAGATTTAGCTACAGGAAAAAATGCAAGGCTATAAAACAAAAACAGAAACATTATAATAATGAAAATACTGAAAGAGACTTTTGAAGAAAGGTGTTAGAAAGTAATAGTCACAACATCAACAATGTCAATAATGATATCTGCTTCTATGGATAATTTATATCAAAAAGATATTACTGAATAAATTATGTAGAGATGGTATCAAAGTTAGATTTACAACTGACAGGCCAAGAGAATGACTTGGAAAAGGATATTTCACTGATCTACAAAAGAAATTGGCTGATATCCTAAAATTCAAAAGGAAAATACAAATGATAAACCAAGAGACAGACCTGGACCTTTGTTTTTATATTGGATTTACAAAAGAGGCTTGTTAAAGCTTTGAAGAGTGGTGATGGAACGATGAAGAAATGAAGAGAAATCAAATCCCACGACAATATTTGAACTATTAAGACTGTTAGAAATAAAAAGAAGGGATATAAAGTTGGTTTATTTGAACAAGATTAAAATAATCTATGTTGTTACTCCTGGCAATGCTCTATGGACTTTCTGCTGACACCAGGACTGAAAAGATTATTCTATATAGATTTGTCTATAGGTAAAGGACTGGGTATAGGATGAAGAGATAACTGTTTGTACCCTTAGAGGAAGTAAAGAGTCACTAAATTTCTTTGTACCTGTTTTGATGAAGTTTGGAAGTCACTTCTTTACATTTCTTTTCTCGTTCTTTATCATGGTTTTACTTTTTTCTTTTTCTTTTCTTTTTCCTTGCACTTTTATCCTTTCTTTCTCCTCTCTTCTAAGTTTAGTTTGTATTAGATTGTCATTGGAATCAGAATTCTTACTAAAATTACACGAGGGTGCAAAGATCTGTAACTCCTTAAAGCATTTTTTTTCTTTTGCAGGGATCACATGGCAGCTATTCAATCCTGGGGGGGGGGGGGGATGTGGTTGCTTTAACAAGATAAGAAAGGTTAGTATTGTCATATACCCACATTTCACATCAGTTTAAAACTGAATTCAATGAAATGTACAATCTGAATGTATATTAAAAATGTCATATTCAGTTCAGTGAGGTTTACTTTTAAGATTTAAAAGTACAGCAATACAATATTTATCGCTGTAAGTATGCTCTGTGGCATACAATAATTTCAGCAGGTCCTAAATCTTATTCATTTATTTAATTCACTTGTGCTTTATTCTTGAATAAGTTCATAGAGGGGTGAGACATCAGATATTGAAAGCCTTAAAAATATTTTTATGAACTTGGTTGTGAGATCTTGCACAGAGGCCCAAAACCATTACGGCACATGAGGACCTACCTTGCCTCTATTAACAATTGCTAACTCCCCATCTTGGAGTTTTTCACCTTTTGAAATTT
This sequence comes from Oxyrhabdium leporinum, assembly GCA_032468155.1. NCBI lineage: Eukaryota > Metazoa > Chordata > Lepidosauria > Squamata > Cyclocoridae > Oxyrhabdium > Oxyrhabdium leporinum. The sequence goes on along the minus strand of JANHFL010006622.1, from coordinate 89,253 downwards.
TATGTTATCTTTATAATTTTAAAATTAATTCTGATTTCATGTTAATTTTATTGATTATATTGTATACTGCCCAGAGCCCCTCGATGAGAGAAATGGGCAATTAAGAAATAGAAAATATAAATAAAATTTACTACATTGCTTAGATAATGGCTAGAATAGCACTAGTCTACACTTTGTTATTTCTTTGCAATAGGAAAAAAATACATAAATAGGCCTCAAAATATTTGTTTTTTATTTCTATGACTCAAATGTTTTGTGAGGATCGGATACTGAAATCCCACAGAATACAGTGATTATTATTAGTACAAAATATCATGATTTGGAAAGCCCCTGAAATATACTAAAAAGTTGTTATTTGCTGTAGTAGAAGCTTTTTGCAATAGCATAACATTAGCCATTGCATGTTACATAATGATGTGAATATCTTTATCTGCAAGTACATTACCAAAGTTTCTCAATCATCGGTACCAAATATTGTTATATAACATTTTGAAAGCACTGAAATATGATGGAACATAAACTGACAGGGTTTTCTAAGGAGAGATATTTTTTTTAAGAAATGAAAACTGAGCTATATATATCTGTACCTTACCTTGTCTAAAAATAAGGACTGAGACTCCTGCTTCAACTATATGTGTTCAGCAAAAATAAAATGGGCAAATATCCAAAACTGGTAGACAATCGGTTCATCATTTTGTACACACTGTAGAACAACACGTCATAAGAGTTCTTACCTACTAAAATATATCTGGGTTAAAAAATAAAAATAGGTGCACTAAAGGAACATCATAATGTTTTTTGTCAGCTGCAAAAATATTTCTTCCTTGGTCATTTTTCTTCCTCCTCCTTTTCTAGAGAATCTGCCAATGGAAGATGAAGAGACACTGTCCAGTGTCTCATTTAAACGTCCCTAGTTTTTGTTTTTTTTAAACTTGACCACTATCACCTTATTTTTCTTTTGGGAAAGAGGAAAAGCTAAATTACAGTAAAGGGAGAAAAGGAAATCAAAGGGGGCAGGGGGAACAATACACTCTGCAGGGGACAGCTAATCTTTTCCAAGGACATATCCTTATTTATTAAGAGGAAGTATATTTAAAGAAAGGCTTGCAATAGCAATTGTGTAATACATTTGGCAGAGCATTTGTTTAATGGAATGGCAATCATCTATCATCTAAATGGAGAAGATAATATTGATTATAAACATTTTCATAACAGACATTTTACCAGCCACTGACTGAAAGAATCAATCATTTAACTTAATAGGGATTTTATGGAAGAGATAACAACTTGTTTGATAAATCATGAAAGGAGTATTCATCATTCCCTTCATAAAGCCAGTAAAAAACCATGGGAGGAATGGTGGAATCCTTGCTTACGGTAATTTTTCCCCCACATCAGCCTTAAACACAAAACAATGAAAAATAATCTGTACACAGTGGTTCGTCTTTAGAAGTTTTAATAAGCTGTTTGGGATTTTGACAAGCAAAGAAAGAAGTTTCTTGTGCCATCCTTTGCATGGTTGCTGTGGAAACCATTTAGTCTGACAAGCATGAAGGGTTAACCCAGTGGTTTTCAGTGTGGAGATCTCAGAAATCTGGGCATTTTCTTCAGTGCTATTCATTACAATCTTTTTAAGTACTTCTATAGAATCCAAGAAGTGTTTTGAGCAGACTTAATATATCTAACCACCCCAAAATCTGGAAAATCATTTATAAAATTAGGCACAGATACAGTGGAAAAGTTCTACTACTATTCAGCCTGTCATTCCTAAATGTTCTGATCAGAAAAAATGAGCCCATCAATTAAATGAAATGTGGAAATTAACACTCTATTAGCACGAGTAGCTCTCAGACATAGCTGTGCACATACTAAAGTTACATTTTTCCTAAGTAAAATTGTGAAAGCAAGAAAAAGGTCAAAGGTCAGAAATGGGACTACTAGTGAAATTACTACTCATGAGGAGAGTTCAAACATTGTTAGAGGTATTAATGCCTTGTTCTTCCTTCTACAGATTAGGTTTCTAGGAGATACTGAGTTGACCTTATCATTTGAAACTAACTTAACAAATAAATAAGCATAATCAGCCTTAGAGAAACTGACTTTTCTGCAGAGTTCAATATAAAATTCAATATTGTGAATTGAGTCCTGAAAAAGAATTGGAAGTCAGTGTAATACCTCCATAAGATTAAATGTTTAATCTATGGCAAGATATAGTCAACATCTCAGTCAGCATTTTCTGAACTAAGCAATTAATTACAAAAAACATCAACTGAATTTATTAAATAACCTATATCATATTTTTAATAATAAAACAGACCCAGTAACTGATAAAAGGATTCCATTTCATACTGTTGAGTATGTGAATTCATTTATGATTTTAACTACAAATGAACTATAGAACTACTAGCTTATCTCTGAATGTATTTCTCAGCACAATTCCATTTTATAATTCTGAAAGTCATACCTTAATGTTTTTCTGAGAGTCGGGTGTTGGGCTGTCCAGATCTATTAACTTCTTCAACTCTTCTTCAATATTTGATTTAGATGCTCGCTTTGGTGAGGCTCGAAGATCTCTGGCGGATGCACGCAACCTAGGATGTGCCATTTCATTACCATCACTCTGATGTCGTCTTAAAAGAAGAGAAATACATCTTTACAAAGCAAACCAAAAATGCTTCTATCATGTCTGTTTTTAGAGAAAGTTTAAATGGAAGTTTAGTATTAATAACTATTAATAATTTAGCATTAATAAACAAGGATAAATGTTACAATAAATAAGTTCATGATAATAACAGCAACCCTAGCCACATCACCATCAGAAGTCTTTCACAAAACGTTCAACACTTAAGGGCACTGAAATTTATCATGGCTCCAAGACTTCCTGTGGTTCTCAAAGTCCCCTTTCTGTGGCTGTTGGGAATCCCTGTACCAACAACCATTGTGAAGAATAATGGATAGTTTCTTGCCATTTTAAGGTGAGAAGCATTTAAATAGTCCTTAAAAGGCATGTCATAGAAAAGAGAAGGGAAGAGATCTCTTCAAATGTTCCCCAAATTGTCCTTATCTGTATATGGTCCCTTTCACCTTCCAGTCTTTGTCTTTCCAATGCTAGAGTGAAAATGTATGATAAGCACACATACAAAAGACCACTTTGTCAGAAAATTTTCTTGCTACCTATTTTATATCGCTCACCATGTTCATGTCTGGCGCTAGTTTAAGCAATTATTCCAACCTCATGCTTCCTGAAAATCATGACTTAGACACCATCTGTATTATTGTGGTCACCTAGAACTAAGGATTGTGCAAAATTGTCCTCTGTGCATATTCTTCCATGTATGGAAGAAGCAGTTTACAATGACTCATGCTCACACTTAATTGGATATGTTTTGGGAGTTCTGGTCTGTGCAGATGAAATGTGCAGATAAAACAAGACTGTTTGATCCAAACAGAAGTGATTTTTGAAGGGTGGGGGAGCCAAAAGCATCAGCAACTGAGAGGAAGCAGAGAAAGGAAGATGCTGGAAAGAAACTTCAGGAGACAGGTAGCGTAATGGAATGTGTGGATGATCCTGGGGAATGAGGGAAAGATGTACTACCTAGGAAACAATCAGACAAGAGAGGCTGGAGCTCCCAGTGGCTTAGTGGTAGAGAACGAAACTTAAGAAGGACTCGCCCTAATGTGTCAAGCAATGAAAAGTGAGAGCAGGAAGTTTGTAGTTTCAGACTTGCAAGATTCTGTTAATATAGGCTTATAATAAAGTAGAATTAGTTCACGTAGTTGTGTTTCCTGTTTGGGTTACCTGGGAGGGCTGAAAGGTAGGTCAGTGGGATATGTTTGGCTGCCATAGGTAGTAACAGGTAGTAACAGGGGTGGTGCCTGAGCCGAGGAGGGAAAATGCCAGAAAAAATGTAGAGAAGGTTTTGCTAGAATGCAATTTATATTGTGAGGGGGAAAGAATAGAGGGGATGATATGCACCAGCCTTACTCTATTTATCTGTGGAATTTGTTTTCTCCAGAAATCACAAACTAGATGGATCTCAGTTTTGCCAAACAGTGATCTGAAACATTCAAGCAGAACCACCAGAACACAGTGATTTTTCCCCTCGTTTCAAAGACAAAGGATTTTCATGCACACTTCTACCTAGATCAAATTCATTCCTTTCATCGTATTATATTTTTTAATAATGATCTATGATTAACTTTTTATCTGTGTGATTAAATGTATCTTAAGTTCTTCAGTAACAAATTGGCTCTAAACACAATTGCATTATTGTGACATAAGACAAGTTCTCTGTATAAAAACTAAAACGGTTAAGTGGGAAAATGTCACTGTAACACATGTAACTTATTTGAATATTTTTAGTTATTTGTCAGACATCAATGCTCTGATCTTCTTTGCTTCTCTTACTCTCAATCAAAAGGTTATTAGCATTAAATAGGGTTCTACTTCATGTTAACAAAAGGGTTTTACATATACATTCACTATTTCTGACAAGGGCCAGGTCTAAGATTATCTCCCTGTAGTTCCAATTGTGTTGTGGTTTGGACGAAAAAGCAATTGCATTCCCCCTTCCCATCCACTGTTTATTAATTTACCTAGAACCTAGAACAAATTAGATGATTTCTACCTCTGTTCCAAGGTATCTGAATAGAAAGAATGAATGGTGGCAACATATCTTTCCTTTCTGGCAATCCAAATCAGGATTTGTAGAGCCCAATTAATAATGTTTTAAAACACTTCTAATTTCACTTAGTTTAGAAAAAAAAATCCTGTGGAAAAGTATTCCTCTCAAGATAATCTGAGATCTTACCTTTTAAAGCTTTTGCAGTATGATTTAAAATTGGAGGGGGTAGATGGGGGAGAAGAATAATATACATTGACTGGGGTGTTTTAGTATTTTGAGAGAAATAAAAAATCACTTGCCATAAGGAAATGAGTGACTAAAGAGAAGGAACATTTTCTAAGTACATTGAATTAATTAAACGGTTTCAATTCAATGATTTGAGTTGTACTTCGAGGAAAAGCAGACAATAAATCTCTTGGGAGGTTTTCTTCTAAAAGCCCTTCAATTGGCTTAAATTGCCACTCCTTTTAACCCACTTAAAAATTTTCCATGAGAAAAATACAAAGAGGCCTTTTCACCCATTAAACACCCATTAAAATAGAACCAAAATGCTCTTACTTTCTTGAATCCATAAACCCCACAGAGTTTATTGTCCCTTCAGGTTTTTTCCATCCAATCAGGTACTTGCTAGTAGCACCCTGACGTGGGTAGAAAGTTCTAGGACCAGAAGAGGAGGAAGAAGAGGAGAAAGAAGGTGCTAACTGTGGGGAAGTGGCAGAATGAAGCTCTTCTTTAGGCGAACTTCTGGCACTGGTGAAAACAATGGAGCTGGCAGAATGTCGGGAACCCATGGTACTGGGAAAGAAGCATAAGAAAGACAAAACTGACTTAACTGTATAACTTACATTGCACGCAATTCTTTTCAAAATTGCCCTCTATAACACAGAATACAATTGTTATATGATTTCCTTTCACAATCTTAGAACAAAGGATCCAACCTATTTAAACAGAAGAATAAAACCTGGCCTTCACTACCACAAATACACCTACTCCTAATCTATTCTTAGAGCCGATCTTAATGAGAGAAGTAAATTAGCAGCACTAGGTGGAAAATACTTATGTGCAAGATTGACAAAATATGGAATAATTTTTACACACACACACACACAAATATAGAAAAGGTTTTTTTTTTCTTGAATGGCAATTCTAATTATATGTAAACAGACAACAGTGTCATTGGTTGGCAAAAGAATGACACAGATAGTTCTTCATCACATTTACAATTGTGATGGAAAAAATAATTGTGCAACCAGTCCTTTGATTTATGACCTTCACAGGTTTGTAAAGCAAAGGAAAGTTGAAAGATCACTAGTTAGTTTCACTTAGCGACTGCTTCACTTAACAACTGTTACTGTCTCAATTGTGGTAACTATATGAGGACTACTTCTAATTTAAGAAGGATGTTAATTTCACATGAGAAGAAGTCCTAACCTTGCCACAGAACTTTCTACTTTCTTTTCTAGTTTGTTGTTGTGCACCTTGCAAAATTAAACCATTTTCCAAAGTACATTTTGAGGGAAGATGAAAAAGTTACAAGAAGGGAAAAGAATCTCTCACTTTCAGTTATGGTAGATGCTTTATGAAAAGACATATTTCATCCTTTTTTTGGATAAAAGACAATATTTTAAGAGAAACACTAATTATATTATGAGCAGTGATATGACAGATGAGACATTTTTCTTTGGAATAGATAACTTCTAGGAGAGTAGTCGGGTCCAATTGTTGAATTACTGAAGCTTCTTCCAAAATCTATAAAAGTTCTTCATTTCTTTTTATAATACAATAGGGTTCTAACAAAGCAAGGATCAATGCTAAGAGATTTGTATGCCCATTTTATCATATTGTTTAGCTCTACACACTGAATGTAACAGGCAAGAAACTCCTAACATGTCAAAAAATTATAATAAGATTTTTTTAAAAACTATTAATGTTTAGTAAATTGTATTAATCCTTCATAAATTCGAGGACTCAACTAATTGTAGAAATACGGCATAACGTTTAAGAATTCATCTTCTGCTTCCCTACAAACTAGCATTGTTTAAGTCAAGACATATTATCATCTAACATAGAGGTTTCAAATATTATCTAAAGATAAATACTAGTGGATGACTTAGCATTGCCGCATTACTCACAATAAAATACTTATTTTCATGTCATGAATTTTGAAACTATCAAATCTAGCATTTTGTTTCCACAATGGACAAACTATGGTCCATGGAGGCCTCACAAGCAGAACATAATGCATTAGAACCTTCTGAATGAAGTTGCATACTTTTACATTGATTATTTTATTGAGTTTTTCTTCTGGGCTGTTTTCAATTTGGCAATCAAAACAAATTATTTAGTAAACAAATAAATAAATTCATTTTGGCTTCTGGCTCCAACATGGTACAACCCTAGTGGGGAATGTTATAGTCCAGTAGGGAATTAGAACTTTCAGGCCGACCCAGTTGAGACAATTTTGACAGCTGACATGCCTATAACTTACTGAATATCTTATTTAAATTTAATGGTGGAATAGAGATGCTATAATTTGACCAGAGGAAGAATAAGTTTTGGAAATTTTGTGTAGCTTGTGCATTTTATAATTTAAAATCATCATTCACTGCAGTTATCAGCACATACACTCTTTTAAAATACTGATTTTAACATAAAATGAATGACTAACTGCATTAGCAAAGTTCTCCAAGTATTAGGAAAAGTTGCAAAGTAGAAATTGTAATTTTGTCACAAGAATTTGAGAAGCAAAGTCCAGCTAAACGTAGAAAACAAAGTTTTTGCAATGCCATCACAATTTCGCAGGTACAAAGTTTTAAAGGAGCTAGCCATAAACCAAATTTGACATTGAGACTACTCATTTTGGTATACAGTGAACATTATTAGTTCTTTCCACTTTGTAAAAGTGATTCAAAAATCCCCCAAAGGGCTCATTTCTTTTACCAAGACCAAAGAGATCAGGATGCCTTTTATTCTAAAGTGTTCTGGAAAAGCTTTATTCTGAAATTAATTAATTTTAATTTTAAATCAGCAACACAATTAATTCAGAATAATTTAGACTCGGGAGAGTCTTTATTCATGACATTATGTGCTGTCAGTTAGTGTGCACATTAACTATTACTAATGTCTTCTACAATCTCAAATGTAACAGTTGAATTCCTGTATGCTCAGCCATTCTGTTCAATCATTTTCTATAGGAGTTCCTAGATAGCCTATCAATAATTCACAAGTAATCTGAAAAACAAATTGTGATTACCTGTTGTGTAGTATTCCAAATATAACATTATTATTAAATAGTAATTAGTAGCATCTAACTCAAAAAAACTAAGCACTTCCCCTCAGGTGGAAGGCCATCAAAAATCCCAGAAATGTAGCCTAGATTGGAAAATTAAAAATACTTGCATATTAATGCCAAGACCCATCCATAAAATTTATACTTCAAAGGAAGATTATTATACAATGTTACCACATAAATATAATATTTAGTCTATGTATGTATTATTACTATATAGATTTATTATAGCCAGCCATTCCAAAAGCAGAATGTATAAATTTCATATAATGATGTAGACAGTTCTCTTTTAAGAACTCCTATGATAGATGGAGTGATTCTCCATCCACTAAAAGAAAGAGCAAACATACCATATTTTTGGGAGTATAAGATGCTCTGAAGTATAAGACACACCTAGCTTTTGGGAAGGAAAACCAGGAAAAAAAAATCTGCCTCTGCCTCCCAGCAATTTGCCTCCTTGCAGCAGACAGCAAACAGTCTGGTCAGCTTCAGCACAGCCTGATTAGCACTAGTAGCTGATTGTCGGTTGGATCAGCCTCTTGACGATCAGCTGTTTCAGGCTGCAGGGATTGCTATCACCTATTACTGCCTCCGCATGCCCCGTTTTCGGTCTTGGCATCCTGTTTTCAGCCTCCATGTGCCCCGTTTTCAGCCTCTGCACACCCTGTTTTCAGCCCGTTCCGGGCAGCGGAGATCAGAACGGGCCGGAAACGGGGTGTGCGGAGGTGGCAATAGACGATGGCAATCCCTGCAGCCTAAAACAGCTGATCATCAGGAGGCCGATCCAACCGACAATCAGCTGCTTGTGCTAATCAGGCTGTGCTGAAGCTGAAACAGACTGTTTGCTGTTTGCTGCAAATTTCTGGGAGGCAGAGACAGAGGCAGATTTTTTTCCCTTTGTTTTCCTCCCCAAAAGCTAGGTGCGTCTTATACTTTGGAGGATCTTATACTCTGAAAAATACGGTATGTGTGTTTGGGCATGTGTTTGTATGTGTGTGGTATATGTATACATGTATGTATCCCTGCATATGACTGCACCATCAGAGAAGAAAGATAGCCTATTGCAAGTAGCAGGAGTAAAAACAGATCAGTCCAACCAATCAATCTTTCTGCCTGCTTAAAACCTGAATAATAGGCACGACTAGAGTGTTGTTTGTTGTATTATTTAAAAAATTCAAATGACTTTAAGTGAGTCCTGGTGATTCTGCAGCACTCTGTGTACTCTAAATCGCCTAATTAAGTGGCTAGATGCAACTGTCTTCTCCTGCAGTCAACGCTTCCCTCTAGAATTAGGCCTGCTTCCAAAGTGAAAAGCCTTTATATTGGAGGTTGCATTTAGAGTTAAACTAATAGCCCCCATAAAAGACTATTGGGAGGGAAAATGTGATTGAGTCTGTTTAATTGTTTCAGTCCGAAATATGAGACAAAGTTCTTGCATAGATTATTACTAATTATACAGTAGACAGAAAATGTGATGGTATAAATGCCATATTCCCAATGGCCTTATTTTTGAGGGAATAAAACTGAGAGATTGTTTTTGTGCTCAGCTCAAACTTTCCCGTTAATGCTCATTAGATATTCTTTAGCAGAAAGGAGCTGGAAACTCTCTGCTTCATCAGCTTTTGACAACGTAAATAATGCTGAGGTTCACTCAAGTACTCATGCTTAAAATCTAGCCAGTTCGGTTTACTTTGCAAGTAACATTTACATTTGTTCACAGATATACCTCATCTTTTATCATTCTACCCTACACTGAATATAGCATATTTTCAATTGTTGTAATAGATAAAATTGAGGAGGAGGAGTTGCAAGAAGATTGTTGGCAGTACTAATAAGTAACTTAAGGTATAGCTGAACTGGACTTTACCTACCTGAAGTAACACCTCTGCACAATTATTTTACTCTCTGCTTTGCATCAGAGCAGAGATGGGATGACTATAGCCTATAAACAACCTGAAATCCCTATTTTACATAATCACACCGTAAGAAATTATAAATTATAAGCAGCACATTTGAAGCTAGGCAGGAAACATAATAAGCTAATCTTTAGTTAGGCACAATATCTTAGTGCTAACTTCTAGGCAAATTTCATGACATTGCTACATCACTACCCTACTTCTTGTAGCCTCCAGTTGCTGAAAATATTATCGACTAGTATTTAAGGAAATGTGTGATCCCAGGTTGATTGGTCTGGTATTACAGCATTTGCTATTCCTTTTCTTGATCTGGATCTGAATATTTATATGGTTGGAGCATATATGCAATATGTACTGTATTAAGTAACAAATGTTTTATAGCACCTTTAGACCAATTTATTTTGGCATAAGTATTTCTTGACTTGACTTACTTCATTGATTCAAGTAGATTTGTTCATGTGGGAATATGTTCATACATCTGCTACAAGAAATATGTTCATCCTTTAGGTACACGGTGTCTTTGCTTTTATGCTGCATCATAAAACTAACCCATCTACTCCTTTGGGAATCTATAGGGAACACACCAGATTCTGAGCAGTGTACATGCTTCCTTTCACCGTCTGTTTTGGGAAAGTTATCCTGTTGATGGACAAACAGTCAGAGTTTTAAGCCTTTTTATGTAATTATTATTCTAACATTTTGTTGGATTGGAAACAACAAAAGCAAAAGACTTGGCTAGTGAGAAAATTGTACTCAACTTAGTTCTGTGCTGCTTTCAAATAAACTGATAATCATAATTCATGATTTTGCCTGTCATGGTGGTTGTGTCTTGTAAAAGTAAATCTTGACTTCTTATTGATTGATTGTAGGCCATCACATCTTTGTCACTCTTAGCAATCATGCAGAAGGATTTTCTCTATGATGATCTGTGCCTAACCTGCTCCATCAGGTCTTTCAATTGTGCACCCTTTGCTGCTGTAACTGAATATGTCCACTCCGCTGGTTATCCTCTTCTATTCTTTCCTTCCACCTATCTTGCAATGCAGAGTAAGTAGAGTATCTGACAGCATGGCAATAGAGAAGTGATTAATCTTTTCTCAGGGCTTTATAGGTCATGTAGCCAACTGATTAATATGTAATCTAGAAATTGCCACAAGCAATGTTTTTCTTACTCTGATGTAAGATGCTTTTTGTGTGACTTGAACAAACAATTTGTTAATATTAATTTGGCAGGAGAGGTTTCAGTGTTCTTCTGTACATCAACAATGTTGATATCCTATTGATTAGCATATAGTTTAAAGATTTCTCCATATCTCTACTAGCAGAGAAATGTGATGATTTCAGTTGTAGTTTAGTCAAGTTTGTAAGTTTGACTGGAATTACATTTTACTGATATACCTTAATAGAATTTTGAAAACCTGACAGTCATTTCGCTTTTCTCTTCACTCTCTTATACTCTAGGAAGCTAGAGTGGAGCCAGTTTGTTTTGTTTCATTTTTTAATGCTTTCCTCATATCCCGAGCTTGAAACATCAGGGTTGAACCGTGGGGTCTTTGGTGCTGTTTGAGCTTGGCTGTCTTCTAGCAGATGTTTCATTTCCCAATAGGTAACATCAGTAAGACATATTTTATTTGTTCCTGCATTGTTTCTCCAAGTTCATCTCTAAGGCTCTCTACAGCAGCACACACAAGTTCATTTGTCCATTGCTGTATAATTTAGACTTGATTTTATTATGGACTGATCTGAATTTACCAATAATATTTAAATAGTTTGTTTTATTTACCTCTTGTACAATTAGCGTATTTCCCAAACTATGGCCAAATCTTCCAGCCACTATATTATTCTGCCCATTGTTGGTAATACAAAAATTATTTGAACTCCTACATTTTACCTTTTGATTGCCAGAATGCAGCACAAGTTGTGAAATCCAGTCTCTCATATGCCATGCTTGGGTGGATGCCAGGCGGTGCCTGGAAAATAAGTAGTTGCAGCCAGAACTACTAAGCTAGTAAGAAGCTGCTTTGCCAAAGCAGAAGGTAAGGTCAGGTTTCTGGGTTGAAAGATTTAAGACCTCCTGCCCTGCAGATTCAGCAGTCTGCTATAACCTGCAGAGCATCTATATTCAAGATGCTGATTTTTCCAGGATCATTTCAGCTTTGCTGGAGGAATGTTTCACCCATCTACTGAACATGCAAATCTATTGGCGGCAGAGCCCATGTAGAAATTGCTGTATCTGTCTGAAATATACAAGATGTTCATTTGAATCTCCTACCCCAACATCAAATCAGCAAAAACTTCTCATTCATTAAAGCAGGACAACAAACTTCATATAGAAGGCAACATCAGGGGACTTGATGTAGTGATGGAAGTTTTTTTTTTAATGGTTAAATGTTTTATTTTACGAGATGGCTAGGATCTAGCAGACTTGAAAAAGAAAAATATTTCATTATATGCTAATTTCAGTCTGATGAAAGCTTAACTGATGAAGTCTGCTACTGATTCCAAATATAGAATGAAAATGCATTTTGAAGTCATTGTTATATTACACATATGGCATTAGCTGTTTCTCAGCTTCTTTTAGCCATTTACAGTTTCATTTTGATTTTCAGTGGCTTATTTTCAAATACCTATTTTGAGAAAAATAGTCATTTCTGTTCCACGAAAGTCATTTGTAAATGTACAAAAATGGTACGCATTTTAAAAAAGTCATTTCCCCCCAAATCTCCAGATGTATACTGTTGATAAAAAGACCCTTGACCTTGAGACCCAAACATTAACTCTGTTATCTGCCATTTTATGTGTTCCATAGTCATGAAAAGAATTGTAACACACCTAAAGCAAGTGATTTATGCAGATGTTGAAGATGAAAATTACAATCCATAAATCTCCGATCTTAAATTTTCAAAGCTTTATATTTTTTCTCATGAGATTAGGAGTGGTAGAATTTTGAAGTTATTGCTGACAATCAGACATGATGCCATGGTGTTTTTGATACCTCCAGGTAACTCATGTACTTTGGTTCCTCTTTGAATTTAAAAAGGAATTGTAAATAACTTGTGAACTTCATTTCATGAAGGAAGGTGTACCAAAGGAGCAGAAAAGATATTGATATTAAAGCTGGAAATAGGATAAATTTAATTGAGATGGCACCTCTTTTTTACTGAATGCTGGGGGGCAAAGGGAAACTTGCTTACATCAACTAAAAGAGTGGAAATACCTAGAGTCCAAACTATATCTACTTTTTTCATAAGTGCATTCTACTTTATTCATTTTCTCCCACCATTTAAAAATCACTAAGTAAATTCCTACTACAGTTGAACACCCAGAAGAGTTTTATATAAAATGCAAGAAAGTAAAAAGAAATAAAGGAGAAAGAGAGTGAGAGAGACGCATGTGGGACAATATTAGGTAGAGAAACAATGAAAGATATAACCAATACACATTTTCTGGATTACACAGTATCACCTTGCAACAGGATGTGGCACTAACTTGTCCAATGTGCTGTTCGTAGGAGAAGTTTTTAATCTTTCTTTTGGGGGAACTGGGGCAGGAAGGGAGCAAAGCTCAGAAGCAGTATTTCCTGTGATGGCCGCTGCCCATGGACTGGCCTCTCCCAGAGGTCAAGTTGGTATAAAACTTCCCTAGAGAGCTCTTAGGGAATGAGGGAGTGGAAACTCTTAGCTTGTGGATTAGGCTTTAAATGTTTTCTGCTTTGATTGATATGTTTATTATACTTTATATTCTATATTGTCATTCATCAGGAGTTTGTTATGTATGCAAAATTGATAAGTGAACAAACATTACTGTATTTTTAGTATTTCAGCTGAACATAGTTTGTGTTACCTTTGCTCAAGGATGCACTAAGAAAACTACATTCCCCAAAAGTGGAAACACATTTTCTCTTCAGATGTAACTTGTAATGTTTGAAGTTATGATGTTTTCTGTTGTGACTTTCAATCAGTTTACGTCCTGCATTTATGATGCAATGCTTTAGCATTACATTGACTTGTTTTGTTATTTTTAAAAGTGTAATGTCACTGCTTAATGTTCCTGTCATTATCGATATTTTGCATTTTTAGATTACAATCTTATTACTCCTAGAAGGGTCTTTGGTGCATAGAACAGTTTGGTTCTTCTGTTTTAAGGCCACAGGGAGAAAAAAGGGGGAGGTCTATACTTCCTATCTGACCTCAGGCTTTCTAATCTGGGCCATGTAAAATTATTTATTAGTCTGACATTTGATAAGTCAGCAGCAAATGAATTACAGATGAATTAGACTTTTAATTCATATAATTCCAAACACACCTTTCTCTGTATGTCTAGGAATTATGACATCTGGAGCTGATCGGGTTGGGGTAGGTTACCCCAACTACTTATCTTGAATCCTTGGGCAAATCTCTATCTCTCACTTTAAACTTTAAATAAGGCTGTTTGAAGGACCACCTTTCCTCCATTACATCTACCCGACCCACCAGGAAAAGAATTCAGGGTATGGTGTGGGTCCCAACTATTAGAAATCTAAATTGGTGGGACCATGAAAAGTGTCTTGGCGGTGGTGGCTCCTTCCCTGTGGGGCTTAATTCCCATGAAGGTACGATTGCCCCTCCCCTGTTGCTTTTTTTGAAAAATGCCAAAAACATGGCTTTTCAGCAGGACTGGAGATCCCAAATAGAGATGGAGCTGATCAAGCGGCTGATTGGATGGTCTTGTTGGGGGAGGGGGGTATGGTTTTTATTTTGTACTTTTTAGTATTGTAAGTCACCCAAAGTCACCGGTGTATGAACTGGGAAGCCATGTAAATTTGTTTAGTACGTAAATAAATAAACAGGAAAATGTCTCTTTGCTATCTCCAGGTAGTTATGTATATCGGTCAAGTCATGAAAGACCTTCTTAAGTGGCCTCGTCCTTGTTCACCACCTGTTGTCAAGCTAGAAAAGAGGACGAATGCAGAATATGGAATGCCATCCACACATGCAATGGCAGCCACTGTCATCTCTTTCACTTTTGTATCTGTGACTGCAAACCAGTACAAGGTAGGAAGCAGCAATTCTGATTTAATCTAGTCAAGTTCCACAACCTAATTTCATTGCCTTATTTGCTCAAATATCAGTCCTTCCATCTTAAGCCTCAAGTATTTCAGTGGCATTAGTCCATTTATGTTTCATCCTCTTCCTTCTCGTGTATTGCTCTTCATCAGATAGTATTAACAAGCTTTTCATTGTGGCGGAGAAAAGTCATTCCTAGGAATATGGGACTATTTTACATCCTCAATCACATTTCTGTTAAATTAGAATCTTTTGTCCCAGTGGGATTTTTTGGGAATGTGCACAAATTCACTTTTGGGCACTACTACTTGGTTAGTCCTTCAATTGTGGAAATGTTTCTTTAGAGTTCTTCATTTAGCTTGGGATACTTTGAAGGCTTTTTTTTTTTTTTAGAATGGAATCATTTGATGTTATCTACAAAAATTTCACCATCCATCAGCTTCAGGTAACTCATCCAAATAAGGCTCTTGGCAAATCATAAGTTCCCTTCTCATTGTCTGAGTTGTTTCATTTTAGATTTAGGAAAGGAAGTTTCTAATTCTTTAGATTTATGGTATCCTCAAACTAAATTGTGTATGGACTGTTTTTGGTTAAGTGATGAATAAAGATTTTATTAACATTCTTTCCCCCTTATATTTTTAGTATCCACTTGAACTCGGACTGTTGGGAGCCTTCTTATTTTCGTCTCTGGTAGGCCTCAGCAGAATTTACACAGGGATGCACACAGTGCTGGTAAGTTTTTCCTGTGAGTAACTGCTGGGAGATGAGAAGCAAGGAAAACAAATGAAACGCTTAAGATGCCATCATTACTTAAATTACAGAATTTTGATGCAAGTCCATAATTGTGCAGTTATGTAATGACATCACTATGTATATGTCATCATTTAGGAGTTATTACAGTTTGCATCAAATGTTACCGAGTCTCTGTATTACTCCTTATGATATGCCTGTGTAGCTTTTTGGTTTTCTCTTACCTGTAGTGTTAGTATAAATGGAAATATATATATAATAAATGATTAATAAAAATAATTTCTAAGATATAGATTTTCCCCCTTGAAAAGAATGTGTAGTTAAATTTTCAGAAGCAACTTATTTTTTTGTGACTTTTCTCTCATGCCTCCCCTGAGTAGTCCACTTAAACAAGCCCAAGGAATTCTGGCTTGATGTTTTCATAAACCAGGATTTGAAAATCAATGATTTGCTATTCTATGTCTTACACGAGCAATAAGCCAAAATCCCCAGCTTGTTACTCTACAGCTCCCACTGTTAGTTTGACAACTGGAGAAAGTTCCTCTAAGCAATCTTGCAAGGATTGTTTGGTAGTCATACCACCTAGAACAAAGTTGAAGCAAATGACTGCATGGAAATTTCTCTGGAGACCTGATATATATATATATTGAAAGTGGCTGTTGTTTTAATGAATAATTATTCTGAAAATTAATAAATCCATTTCCCTTCTAAAATTTATGTAGTAGAAAATTTTGATGTTGATTATTTCACAAGTAGGATAATATCATTACAATTTGTATTTCAAGAAATGTCATTTTTTGTTCTGCATTGTAGAAGCAGCCAGTCAGCCAGTATGGCATCATGGTCAAGATGTTGGCTTATAACTGATGCAATCTAGGCTCATCAACTCTTAGCCATGAATGCTAATTAGGTAACTGGACCAGGAACTCTCTCTCAATGCATCATACCACTCTGAAGGGTTGGTTGAGACATTAAGAATATGAAGGGCTATGTATTCTGCCTTGAGCTGAAGAAAAGATAGGATATAGCAAAGTATAACAGCAAAGTTAAATACAATGCATAAAGTTAATTTTGTTTCTAATACAAGCTCAAAGAATCTGTAGACGTTTCTCAAATCTGAACCTAAATAATAGAAAATTTGTTTCTTCATGATTCAAGAGTTTGGTCACTGAGGAGATATATCTTTATATGCCTTAAGGTCAGGGCTGTCAAACGTGCAGCCTGTGGGCCAGATGCATCACACACTGGCCACGCCCATGGCCGATTTAGAGAAGGGGGAAAAGGTCATGATGTGTCATGTGTCATGACGGCGTGGGTTTGACACCTGTGCTTTAGGTAGAGTCTAACAATGCCATTTGCACTTCTACTTTTCTTGATGTGTGATCTAATGAAATTGGAAAAAATTATGAAGTAAAACTCCATTACTTTAAAACATCTTGTTTGCTACATAGTGCAGTTATGATTGAGTGCATTTACTGAGCGTTAGACTTAATGTTATTTACAGGATGGGAAGATCAAATAAGACATTTTAATGATAATTTCAGCTTACTCATATAAGCATCTTAAATAATTATAGCTGCTAATGGCTACATTTTTTATTCATCACTATGAATTTTGATGGAAACCTCTTTACCTTATTAGATCAAGACATTTAGTTTAGAAGAGAATTCTCTCTTTCCCATTATAGAGCTTAGTTACCCCAGTTAGTTACCGTATTTTTCGGAGTATAAGATGCTCTGAAGTATAAGAAGTACCTAGCTTTTGGGGAGGAAAACAAGAAATTTTTTTTTGCCTCTGCCTCCCAGCAATTTGCGTCCTTGCAGCAAACAGCCTTTTTCAGCTTCAGCACAGCCTGATTAGCACAAGCAGTTGATTGTCAGTTGGATTGGCTTCCCAATGATCAGCTGTTTCAGGCTGCAGGGATCGCCATCACCTATTGCTCCCTCCTTGCGCCCCATTTTCGGCTTCCACATCCTGTTTTCAGCCTTCACACGCCCCATTTTCAGCCTTTGTGCACCCCATTTTCGGCCTGTTCCGGGCAGCAGGGATCAGAAAGGGCGGAAAACGGGGTGCTCAGAGGCAAAAAATGGGATGCGGAGGCCGAAAATGGGGTGCACGGAGGCGGCAATAGGCAAGGGCAATCCCTACAGCCTGAAACAGCTGATTGTGGGGAGGCCGATCCAAGCAACAATCAGCTGCTTATGCTAATCAGGCTGTGCTGAAGCTGCAACAGGCTGTTTGCTGTTTGCTGCAAGGAGGCAAATTGCTGGGAGACAGAGGCTGGCAGGTGGGGGCCGGCAGCTAAGTGGGGCTTCGGCAACATTTGCTGTGTAAGACACACAGACATTTCCACCCACTTTTGGGGATGGAAAAAATACATTTTATACTCTGAAAAATACGGTAATCAGTAAAAATTCTCTGCATATTTTTTTCAGGATGTAATGATAAAAAAAAAAACTTTAAAACCGATGAAGACAGTGATTAAAAGAGAAACATTTGTTGGTTGTCTTAAAAGAGCATCATAACCTTAATGAAATTATATGTCAATTCATCTCAATAGCTTACAATTCTGTGAATAGTTTTTCTTACCTCCAGAAATGGAATTAAAGATAAATGAATAAGTATTCTGGAGTTTGAAACTACTTATATATATACAATAACATGGAGATCTCTATTAACGTGCTCATGTTTCTAAAATAAAATGCTACGTTTCTCTCCAGAAGTCTCAAGTAGACTTTTCTGACTAATTCAGTAGTCTCTTTTCTCCCACCTGAGTATGATCCAGGCTTTTTCTGACAAAGGAATAACCCTTTGCATTCCTGATGCCATTAAATGATGTAATGGCCCATTCCCCTCCCACCACCTAAGTCTTATGAGTTCTTGCTTCAAATTGCTAATCTCATAAAATTTCATTACACAGGAGAGAATAAGAAACACAGTAGTTGATGGTAAAGAACACACTCTGGTGCCAGGGACAGCATAGTTCTTGACAAGATATGTGTATCACATATACGTAGTTTTCTTCAGGCATTCATTTGAATGAATGGAAAGCTTCGAAGTGAGGGAATGGGATATGTGTGTTGATGTACCCTTTTCTGTTCCTGAATTCCATGTAGTCAGCCAGAGTTCTGAGGACAGTCAACTCAAGTTTTCATGAGATGCAATATGCTAACAACAGAGTCCTGGGATACAAAATATATTCAGATTCAGATGCAAGATGTTTTTCAGAAAGGAAGACCAAGATGATAGTTGCGTGGGTGACCTATTTTCTACCTTGTTTTTGACGCCATCTGTGTGTTTACATAAATGCCTAAATCCGCCTTTCTGCATGTTATATGCATTTTCTCTGATCCAAGTTATTTCCAAAATGGTTAAATTTAAATTTAACCAGTTTATGTACATAAGTAAGACTAAATTCTCCCAAATCAAACTTACCTCCTGATTTTTACAGAAACATATTCATGAGGTTTTCCTAGCATCAGTGTGGAAATGACTTTCTATCACCTTTTTCTAGGATAGTTTTCAATTTCCTCTTGATCTGCCGTTCAAGTAGTAATCCAGTTAATTCTGCTTAGTTTTTTAAGATCAGTCAAGTATGGGTGCTACACCACAAATAATCCCTTGGCAACACACTTTCAAATATGTTCTCATCACACACACACGCGCGCACACACACACACACAGACCAATTCAGAATGAAATGTGGAGGAAGACATAGAATGACTAAAATATTATATTGAAACCTTTAGGCCAATTTTTATCATATACTTGGGGCAAACCTGGAGAAAGTGATGGAAGGGATTATTTGTTAGACTGATATGCCTATATATGGAAGTATTTGCTATGCTTACACACAATCTAATACATTGTCCTCCCCAAAGCTAAATATCTAAAAGGATAATATAAGATGATGCTACTGTATATAGCAGGAAAAAATGTACTGATGTTTGACATTGGCTGTTTCTTTTTGAATGCCACCTTTATGCACATGGATTACAAATATTGCATACTTTTATTCACAAATGCAAGTGCCAATGAACCTTTAATCCCCAGAAATATTATATCCTTTTGCTCGAAGGCTACTCTTTATACTTCACACATCCTTTGTTTAGTACAGCTAAATTATATGGCACTTTCCAACAAAGATCAGGTTATTAGATTCTTGCTAGCTCTTGTCTTCAACCTCTTCTTGTAAATCCCATGTTGTTTCCATTTCTGACATAATCCCTTATGGGAATAGTTCCAAAAGCAATTCTCTGAAGAAATCTATTAAATCCAACAGTAATAATTTATATACATGTATACACATACACAGGGTTTAACCTAGCTATACTCTAGTATACCTAATTACAACCATTTGGCTACAGTATATTTGCTGTATATCCTATTATAGTAGTGGAAGATGAAAACAAAATACCAGTGCCTCTAGGCCTTTGTAAGACCATAAGGAGCACCATAATGTTTGAAATAATATAACCTTTGGCATTTAATGCGGGAATATTAGGATGATGAACCACTTCAGTTTCTTCCAGGATATAGGAGCAACAAGCTCCTAATTAAGCATTTAGTATCTAAGATCAATCATAATTTAAAGGAATATATAGAATCATGGATTTTCTGTGGAGAAAGTTGTACTAACATCTTGGAATGTTGCTTTCCAAACATTTGGACTACACCATCCCTGCTTAGCAATAAAAGCTGTAATTCAATATCTCTGATGGATAGCAGACTAGGGAAGATATGTGTAGAATATAATTTGTGTAATGCCGTGCATATGCATGTATGTGTGTGTGAAAGAAAGATAAGAGAAAACTTCGTTAAAAAAACCCTGATGATATTCTTTGTTTGTCTTGTGTGGAATAGAATTAATTTGAGATATGTACTAGCATTACTGATGTTTTAAAGTTCTTTAGTGTAGATTACCGTAGAAGTAATGAAGCATTCAAAACTGGTCTTTTGTTTTTCTTAATAAATGTAGTCATTCAAGATGACTTTGATCATCCAGCGTCCCTTTCTGAACACCCTCCAGATTCCCTCTTTGAGGGAAATGGGTAGTTGAGAAATATGAAAAGTAGATTAAAAAATAAGATAATTGATCTACTACAGTCACAAATAATTCAGATTTTATTAAATAAAGTAAGAGACACCAGAGAGTGGGCTCCAATCAATTGTTTGGCCTAGTCAACCATAAAAAAGTAAACTAAGGAAGGAAGATTAATTCTTGCAGAGAAATTACAAAATTATTAAACTGAATGCCTATGGAGATTCTCACTCATCCAGGAAATGGTTCTCCCAAAGCAGTTCAGAATGAAGAAGTTTCTTGGATGAGAAGTGAAACGTTTTCAAAGGAAAAAAACCAAGAAAGTCTAGTTGCCTTAGGAAAAAGCATCTTTGAATGATTAAACTGAGAGGTTAAAGAAGGGAATGGCTGGTGCTAACAGAAGACAGCCTTTTTTTTCCTTTTTAATCATCAGAAATCTTAATTTAAGAAGCATTACTTCATTGCCTTTCAGCAAGAAGGTCCAAATCTAAATTGTGGGTTTGCGTACAGTGATATATGAATACATACTCTGCCTATAAATCTTACCTTAATTCTGCAAATGTAACATATTTACTGCTCTTGCGTAAATCCTCTCCTGCCCTCCCCCCCATGAAGAGTATAAAAGTTATGAAGATTCCTCAGTTAAATTTTGCTTCAGGGAAGTAGTAGGAATTGAAGGACATACATCATACCAAACTTTTGTATTTTAGTTGTTTCTTTTTGACATTTATTCTACTAGACCTGTAATCTTCTAAACCTGTTTTTCAATTCAAGCTAGGGACTACATTCTGAGGCAGTTTGTGTCTCTAATATCTTTGTTTTTTTTCCAGGATGTCATGGTCGGCAGTCTAATTTCCTTATTTTTTACTGCTATCGCCTGTCCTACCTGGGATGTCGTGGACCACTTGATGCTCACCAGCCCTTTCTGTCCAGCATTCTGCATCACTGTGCCCCTCTTCTTGTGCTACAATTATCCCAAACTAGATTATTACAGTCCAACTAGAGCGGATACTACTACTATTCTAGGAGCTTCTGCAGGAGCAATTATCGGGTCTTGGGCAAATAATCACTATGGTTCAAATGCTGCATCTAAAGATGTCACTTACAGTGTTTCTTCCATCACTAGTGAAATTATCTTGCTAGTGCTTGCAAAATTTATAGTGGGGATTGGTGTTTTAATGATCACACGGCAGATTGCCAAAACTATCGTTCGTAAATCATTATGTTCTTGGCACAAGGTTTCTATCAGTGATGTTGTAGCTATGCGGCAAATAAAAATTGAAGTGCCCTATAAATTTATAACCTATTCTTCTATTGGTCTAAGTGCTACAATGTTTGTGCCACTACTATATACACTTTTTGAATTAAATTAAATGCTATGCATGTTTTTTAATTGTCCAGATTTTGGACTGCAGATTAAAAAGATTTGCAGTAGTTGGGGGACTAGGGTGATGGGAGAATGGAATGTGCCTTTTTGCCTACTCTTTAGGATTGCTAATACTGGAGACTAAAGATAGGATTTAGTTATTCTAGTATTCAGTGTGAGAGAGATGGTCACAGACCAAAAAAGAAAAATAATCAGGAATGGCGTTTAATTCTATGTATATTAGTGTATTATTGCTGAGAATTACCAGCTTTGTAAGTTTGCATTGAGGGAAACCAAATATAGTGCAATATCAGTCTTCAACAGTTTGTAAAGATATGTGACTGGGGATAAAAGCATTCTGTGAACTTCCTCGGAATGGAGATGCTGCACTATTCCTCTAGAGTTTAAATGACCCCACCCCCACCCCCAGTCTCCATCCTAACCTTTTATCTTACATACCATAAGAATATAGGTCTGAATTTTCATTTTTTTCTGATCTGTATTTTGAATAAGAAGAGTTCTGAAAGATATTGATCATATGAAGACATATTCTTATATCAAAATACTGTAGACGTTTCTCAGGAATGTAGCACTGACAGCATAAAGGAAGTAGCATTTTGCATTCTAGTGCTAATTCAAGAGAAAGGTGCTGAGTTGCTTGTAATTTTCCCCCCTGCTCATTCTCGTTCTAAACGTTACAGATGAGCAGGGATGGATGAGGTGATTGGTTATACGAAAGCACGTATGGAGACTGGAATAGTTCATTAGTGCTATTGGCCAATTATTCTTCGTATTTGCATTATAGCAGGAGCAGAAGACAATAAAACCTCCATATCATAGATTTTAATTTAACAGATTTTATATATAAAATGTTTGGACTTCACCTCTATTCACTTACATCACTAATGTAATATAATTGTATAAATGAGGTAAACTATATAAATTGGAATTTAACAAACAAAGAATATACTAAATCATGGTTTTACTGTACAATGCATTATTGAATTAAGTAGGGCAATTCTATTTAAAATAGATTTCTGAATATGTTGTCTTCCCAACAGCTTTGGGTTTGTTTACATAACTGTTTTTATGAAGATCACCTAGTTTATACCATTCAACAAGACTGCATGTATATGTTCTTATTTATAAATTATACAATTTCTATTTTTGTATCGTTTTACCGTAGTATGCTAAATACATAATCTGAAAAAATACCATCAATTGCTATGTTCAAATTATGTGTTTCTATATTTTTTAAAATTAAAACATACGTCATATATCTGTATCTGTAATATACTATATAGCAAGAGATTATTTCAAAGTATAAATGTCAAATGCTCTTAGCAAGGAAGCCCTAACAAATACAGTATTTTCTGGTTACATTTTTAGTTCATGTAGAATCTGAATTAAAATGTTAAGCAAGACTGCTTGCAAACATACAGAACTAGATATGGACACTAGGTAATGGGTTCTTAATTAACATTTAAAGCAGGCATACAGATCCTATAGCCTTGCTCCATTAATCTGATCACTCCATCCAAGTGCGTTAAAGGTATTTATTGAGAATGTATTTAATAAGTGAGATTTTTTTCAGCATAAATCACTAGTGTCCACAATTTTGCTTCAATTCCCTGAAATCTCATCATCATCACAACTTAGGTTCACCTAAGATCATTAGTTGGGCATTTTTCCATCGAAAGACTTATTTACTCAATATGAAAATCTGCAAGAAAACATCACGTCTAGAAGACAAATTATCTTTTAGGCATTTGCAACTACATACAAATGACAAAGCTTCCTTATTCTATTTCTAGTATAGGAAAAAGCAGAGTCAGTGGATAATTTACTTTAACACACAGCTGCTTGCAATTGTATCTACTACAACTAAGGATAAATGAGTAGGCAAATAAATTTATTTTGATTTTAATAGAATAAAAATTTATGGTGTAGCTACCATGGGGGGGAAAACAAGTTTATTTCCGCTTACAAAAAACATGTATACTTATAATCAGGAAAAATTTAACCTCTCAATTTAGTTCACATTTGTTTTTATAAATTATCACTATTTGGAGCAGTTGCCATAAGTTAACAGTCTACATTTCAATCACTAAACTATTTGAGGAAACAAAAAATATTTAGCCAATACATATTTATGATACTTGACTGAACTTTACCTTGTTGTTTTTTTTTAAAAGACTAATGTCCTTAACTGTTAAAAAGAGCCTTTAACTGGTTAACAAAACTTTTTTTTTATTACAGTAATAAGATATTAAATCCTAATAAAGCGTAATGTAACATTGGTCTAATACTTTGAAGTACAGAGAACTGCTAGGCTGTAGCAAGACAAAATAAAATGGAGAATGAAGTTGGACCAAAGGAGGATGTTCTTCTTACTGGAAAGGCTCAATTGTGATTTCTAGAGCAGAACAGGGCATGGTGAGCTCAAATTTGGTGACAACATCAGGATGAAGAACCCCAAAGTTCCCAATGCTCTGTCCTTTGGCAAAGATCTCAGCACAGCGACCAGGGAAGAAAGCAGAATCTGAAAGCAAATAAAGAGACAATGGAGTAAGCATTTCTAGGAACAAACAGAAATCAGAGATTAACTCTCAAGAGCACCTATGATACAGTTGGAATGGTTGCAAATGAACAAAAATGGTTTTTCATTTTACAGTGTTAACACAATCAAGGAAAAAAAGCATTTGAAAAGTCAAGCCTTTTTTCAGAAATATATATATATTTGCCAGGAGACGAAACCTATTTAAAATTCAAATCTACATTTTCAACACAAGGTGTCCAAGTAGTTAATTAAAAAATTAAAACTTTTAATTACTAGGTAACATTAGGCTACAGATTCAAAGAACTACAACTGAAGTATGTATTATAACCCCACTTGCATTTTTTTTCACAGTAATATCAACAGAATTTCATAATTAAATGCTGATATAAAATTCTAAAGTAATAATGTAAATAGTGTTGTGAGAAAATATCCACAGGATTCTATTTCAATAATATATTGTGAAATTAATCTAAAAACTTTTTCATCAGATTAATAATCTATGGTTGTGAATTACAGTATAAGATATGTGGGTCTCACAACTGCATTGCTTGGGATGTTTCATCCTAAAACATTGTCATTAGGATATTTCATCCTAAAAATTATCTCTCTGTTTGTATCTCTCCATCTCACATTGGATTTGTAAAGAAAAATATTATTACTAGGCTCATATTGCCGCATCTGAGATTTTTCAGTTGTGTTACATTGTAAAGTCATGCACAAGGCAAAGGACGGGAGGACTATAAAATAAACCTCAAAAGTTCAATAGAAGAAGTAGTTCTAAAATTGTTAATATTAAATATAGCTGATTAATGCAAGGGCTCTAAGAAGGATTTTTTTAAAAAAAGAACCAGCTACTTTATTAGAAAACATTTCCATAAATTATCTCAAGTTTAGTGGATCAGGAATAATCTCATAGTGTCTTGTCTCGCAAATGTGTACCTGTGAAAACAGGATGATGTGAGAAGCTGAATTACAGCAACACAGCTTTATTTAGACTTACGAATTCTGCCACAAGAAAAAACAATACAGAACTGAAAGAAATAATGTCAATATGTAATATCATAATGGTCACTATTAAATCACTTGTTCGCTTACAAATATGCCCATGGACAGAGTTAGAAAAATATTACTTTAAAAGTTCTTATACTGTGCAATACAGGCTGGAGGAATCTTTTTTCATACTCTAGCTTTGATTATTTAAAAGTTAGATTGCAGTATCCTCTTAAGTCTTTACCACTTTACAAAGAACAATTAAAATTTACAAATTATAAAACAATTAGTTTTGTATGAACTAAACTATTATGGAAGGCTAATTTCTCAGCAAAAGTGCTCCTCTGTTCACAAGAGAAGATGTATGCTAATAGACTGGCCTAAAAATTAATATGAAAATGGGAATTAATCAAAATGGGTACGCAGAGTTTTATTTCTCACAGGTAATAATTTTCTTTTTATTTATTATCTTTTTTGGGGAGATTTACAACAAGTAAAAAATGCATGATGCTCAGAATGCATTGGCATATTATAGTTGCCACATCTGTAGTATAATAGCAATATACTTGAGTTGTTTGAAGGAGCAATAATGTGCATACAATTTCTGTTAAAATTACATAAAGTAAAATTCCCACTGCTTTAAAGAATGTTCCTTAATGAAACTTGAGATATTTCATTTTCAAATGCAAACATAAAAATAGTTTATGTGAAAGAAACTCTTCAGCCCAATGGCATCTGCATCTTAACTAGGTCATAGCAGACATCTGGCCATACATGCTTTCAATATATTAATTGGAATTTAATCCTGTGTGAATGCATATTAGATCCAAGTCCAATTTTGTAGCTAGGGTCAGCAAACATGTCAGTTCCTGTTATAAGAAAGTTCCCCATGAACTAGTGCACATAAATTGTTATCTTCCACGGTAAAAAAAAATTGCAAAAAGGCTTCCTGTGAATTAGTACACATAAAATGTTATTTTCCATGGTAAAAAAAATTGCAAACTATATCAAGTCTTTTCCTGCTAACTACTGAATTTTGTTGGTTCACAGGGGTTCTGTCCTAATAGTCAAATCTGGAGGCCTAAGGCTGGGAATCACCAAACTACAGAGTAAAATGTATTGGCAAGCATATCTAATAGGTTAAAATTGTATTATACGATGCAGAAAAAGATGGAATCATATAAAAACACACATATTAAACCTCTACTTTAAAGCCCATAAAATTAAGATATTAAATGCTTTTAAACTCAAATGTTTCAAGGAATCCAAAAGAGGAGACTGAATTTGAAAGTATATGAGTGCTATAAAAGATAATTAAGAAAGATAAAGCATAAACTCCAAAGATTTGAGATAAACATACTTGCCTTCTGAAAACAGCAGCTCTAAAACTTTTTAAACCCTACAACATCCAAATAAACTAAAATCAATGATCCATAGTAAGAAAAAGATTTCTGAAATGCTTTGAGGTTCAAAGAATTCTGTTATTAAACTTATGTCCTAAGAACTGATAATTGTCTTTGTGTTCTAACTCCAAGATTGCTTTGATTATTCAGGGCATCTTCTTTGGTCACTAATCCAATGGAAAACCTGGTCTTTAGCCTATTTTCTGGTTAATTGACCTTCAAAGAACTTGTTGAATTCTCAGTGTGCTTTACTGTCAAATAGCCTATACATAGCTTCTTTTCTCTATCAATCACCTTTCCATATTTGGAGTGAAAAGATTAAGGAAATGATATAGGATCAGAGTTAGCATCAGTTTTAAAGACTATACTGATTCAACTAAGAGCTTGAAAATAATAAGTAAACAAAAATTAGATGTCAGGCTTCAATAATTAAGAGGAAGGAACTATGCTATCCAGCATGATTATTAAAGGCTCAGTCCAAAATTTCCAAGAATTAATGTTTAGTATCTTAACATGAAATGGAAAAAAATAGTACAGTATTTGTTGATTAGAAACATTGTGCATTCATAAATCACATCAGGCCTGATTTCATCAGGCCTGAAATAAGTAATACCTTTTCTAGGCAGTATAAAGAATACTTTTGCTGAGTTTATGGAGGGTTAGTGTAATCTAACTGCTCAAGTTATAAATATGTAGAAACTGGAGAATGTAACCAAAGAAGGTTTGCAAATATATGAAAAGGCAATTTCAAAATGCTAGATATATTATACTATGTTATTTATTGTTTAAATTTATAAGTAAATTTATAAGTTTAAATACACACCATTCTGGGTGGCACACAGCATAAAAATGAGCAATAAACTAAAACAAAACAGAAAAAAACAATCCAACCCGGATTGTGGGGGCAATATTCTGAGGTATATTGGATTAATATACTGATGTAAGAGTATTGCTTATAAGCTGTAAACCGCCCCGAGTCTTCGGAATGGGGCGATATATAAATGTAAAAATAAAATAAAATAAATAAAAAAATTAAACATATAAAATATACAAATATAAAATGTGACCAAGCAATATAGGAGAGCAAGCTAAAGGGCAGTCTCACTCAATTGGATCCTAATGCCTGGAGGAAGAGCCAGATCTTAGCAGATTTCCTAAAGGTAGCAGAGTTGGGGCCTATCATATACTGGAGAGGCAGGGATCACTTCAAAGAACAGGACGACCACAGAAAGGGTATATTTTCTTGAATCCTCACTAATTATATATTTATAATGAAAGACCACAGTTTACTAAATTTTGTAATTAAACAAAATCGTGCAAGTAAAATAAAACAAAATAGTTATTTTTCTACTTTTTTCTAAGCTATTCTCTACTGCAGATTGTTTTCCATGAAGAAACGTGATTTTGCATTTCAAATAATATAATCTATTCTCTACTAGTCCCTAACATCTCTAACACACATCCCATATGAAAGGATAAGAAGAAAAAGAAGTTTACTGTTTACAAAACAAGCACAAACAAGTAAACTGATCTATGTAAGGAAACTGTACTGGAAGAGAAACAGTTAACAGCCACTAAAGTTCTTAATACATGTAAGCTAATCCCCTAATTCAACAAGTACCTCTCATCCCTTTTTTGAAGATCAAAAAGAAAACTTTCTTTTACTGTATATTTGAAATCAGTGGGAACAGGTGTGGATTCTGGATAGGTATGCAGATGAAAAGGTATAATTACCTAGCTAGTCCACTTCAGAATCAAGGAGTCGAAATTCCCATTAAGAGGAAATATTTCACTTTTGTAACTTTTGTAATGAAGTATGTTATTAATAAAATAAAGGTTAATACACATTAGTGTTTACATCAGTTAGCTAATACTTTTCTACAGCAGGATATAATTTTCCAGTGGTAATTTCATGCAAAATATAAAGTAGATCAAACAATAGTTACAAACACTGTAAAATATAAGAGAAACAGACCAGAAACTAAACTTGGAGTCTGGTTTTCCAGACTATTTATTTTTGTTTATTTCTATCTCATATTTCTAAACTGCCCATCTCCCTCAAAGAGTGATCTTCCAATGTGGCGTCCTATCATCTAACAGTGGCGCCCTTTTTCATTCTAGGTCAGACAATCAGGGCAAGAACTAACTTAGCTTCCATCTGCTGCTGCTCTTTGAGGCCCAGCAGTCCTTGCTACCATGGCTAATTTTATATAAGGCTGAGCCACAACTTCCATACTGTACCCTTGCTTTATGGAAAAGTATAGACAGAAATCTAAATTTTCACATGGCAATATAAATATTTATCGGTCAAAGTTTCTAACTACTATGAAATCAATTACAAGGAGTATGGTGAGCTCACATGGTTAGGGCACTGGGTTGGCAGTTAGCAAGCCCATGAATTGAGACCTAAGTACTGCTGCGTAGTGGGGTAAGCGCCCATCATTCATTCCAGGTCAGTGACGGGAACATGAAAGGAGCACCGGGCAACGGTGATGTCACCAGTTAATCTTTTCACCCCAGAAGTGACTTAAACGGTGTCATCGATACAAATGGGGGGGGGGGAGCAGGGAGAATCAGTTACTCATCTTAGACTGTGCATGCAATTGTTTGGATTTAAAGCAAAAACAAAAGTGGTTTGAGAGAAGGTGTGCTTGCAAAGGTGTTCATGTGATAGGCACCCAATCCCAGAAAAATATATGTTTGCGGTAAGGAGGCACCATCGACAACCCCACCCAACCCCAAAGCTTTCTACTGCACCATTAGCATCTCTTAACCTCAAATATTCCCCTCCTCAGGGATCACAGCCACCTTATGGGCCTAGGAAAATGCAAAATTGTAATGAATGTGCCAAGAAGTAGAGCATGCATACCTACAAATCTTCTGA
Source organism: Oxyrhabdium leporinum (assembly GCA_032468155.1). NCBI lineage: Eukaryota > Metazoa > Chordata > Lepidosauria > Squamata > Cyclocoridae > Oxyrhabdium > Oxyrhabdium leporinum. The sequence goes on along the minus strand of JANHFL010006622.1, from coordinate 59,384 downwards.
AGCAGCACATCTTCTGCCTTGAATCTGAAACACTACACATCCATAAGATGTGAACTATTCAACATTGGTTATGGATGACAGAAGACTTGGTAAAGGATATGTTTTACAATAAAGTACCTATACGATAGACAGCTATGTTATATATACCATAACATAATGTGTTAGTTTCTAAAAAGTGGAATTGGAACCAATTCGGGGTTGCTTTTTTAAAAACATAGGATATGTTCACATTCCTTTATGAGTGTTTATATGATGAATAATCCATTTCACTCCGTAAATCAAAACTTTATGCAATCCATATATGGAGGAGGTAAAGAACAGAAAGTAATTCTATAAATAATTCTCCAGAGTTTTTGCAGGTCAGATTTTGTCTTCCTATAAATAAGCCCGTTTCTCAGCATGAAAAAAAGAAAAAGAAAGAGAGGGAGGAAGGAAGGAAGGTATTTTAGCACTGTAGTCTGCCAATTCTTGCAGTAGTCTAAGCTCTTACTGTATTGAATTCTATAAATGAGGAAACACCTGTTAGTCAACTTACTCATGATTGGCAGTTTTCATGCTATTTAACAATAATCTGGTCAATTAGGAAGTGACATAAGTATTTCTTTAAAAAGCATGTTCATCAAAAAGATGGCTGGTATTTTTACCAACCAAAATTAAATAAAACACTGGGTATTACATAAATTTATTTATTTTATTTATTTTATTTATTTTATGTTTATAGAATGAGAAACATTCTCTCTGGAAATAGGTCTTTTACCCTTATTGTCTGAAAGAAAGTTAATGGAACTAGCCACTAACAGAATGAGAAAGTTTTAAAATAGCCAAAAATATTGACTACCAACTATTAGCTTTATTTGGACTATTAACTTCAGTAAATGATAACCCATCATTAATGTCTTTTATCTGTTTTTCTTGAGTTCTAGGAGTTGGACACATAATTATAATTTAATACTGTTGCTATTTAATGTTGGAAAAACAGAGGGAATTATGAACAAGTAAATATGCTTTCACAATCATCAAGTATATCTCAATGTAACCTGTATAAGGAAAAAGTCTGAAACAATTGTGGAATTTTGCCAAAAGATTCAACATTACGCTGCTGTAAAGGTCTGTATGAAGTAACTATAAAGCAGTAGCTATACAGGCCAAAAGAGAACATTCACAGATACCGTTTCAGATTTCCAGTGATTGCTTGTCACTTGACAATTTTTTAAAAGTTATCATTAATTTTCACACTTTTACTTGTACTTTTACCTTCAAATGGGAGGTATTATAGAGGCACATTAATATGAGTTAACATCAAACACAGTAATATTTCTGATGCAAAGTAATGTTGAGTATGTTCTATTTTTTAGGAAATATTTTGAATTATCTTTAATGAGAAAATTAAATAAAACACTGGGTATTAAATAAATCCAGGAAGAAATATACTTGCACCTTTTCATACAAAGCTTAGAATACTAATCTTTTTTTAACAAATCTTAATTGTATCCTTTCCACAGATTAATAATATATTTCTACCCCAATTTTCTTCAAAGATATGACTCAACTTCAAGATTTCTAGTTGGTTTACTATTTTGATGCTGATGAGACCAACATAGAAATATTTATAATAATCAGTCTTGATACACTAAGCATGAATCTTCAGCAACTAGTTAATACTAATTACATGGACCTAATCAATATCATATCCTAAATAGATTTCTGGTTATGTTAGGAGAGAAAATAGAAGTCAATGGGAAAGTAACTCTCCCAATATTACATTTAAACTCTTAACTTATGTCAGCTCAATCTGGATCATAGCTTGCAATTATTCCTGTGACTCAAATTACTTTGTCTGAAGTAAGAATGAAAGTTCAGTATGCATTCCTTAAGCTTTAAAAATATTAGATATTTTCTGCAAATTGAGTTTTAAAAAATATGAACTTATTTAGGGTGTACAAAGCCTGACCAAAGCAGTCTGCAGCACATCTGTAAGACAAAAACCATTACTTACTGTAGATCAGAGTGTGACAAATCAAATACAAGTGTTTCAAATTTTGGTTTCTTTCTTCTCTCGTTTTTATAACTAAAGCATGAGTGTGTGTGTGTGTGTATTTATATTTCCACATTTGACATACCTGAATAATTTTTCTTTTCCAAATATTTCAAAAGGAAAATGGCAGAATGCAACTATTGTCAGCAACTGGTCATGTCAACAATCCCAGGATTTGCAATCTAAAATTAAGCAAGGACCTGCCAATTTAAAATCTACCATTACCTGGAAATATATCATAAGTAGTACTATTTAAAGGAGTATTGACACCATAATGTGTTTAAGTCCTAACAGATCTGACAAAAGCAGCCTGGGAGGGCTGTTGTAAAGATACAATAATTCAAAAAGCCAAGCCTGGGTTGAATCTTCATTATCTTAAATCAATGGATCAAATTGATCATTTATTAGACTGAGAAATCACTCAGGCAGTCCTAAGAATGGCTGCTCCTGGGTATACTTTTCAATACCTTTATCAAGAACTCAAAGGAACATCCATCTGACCAGTAGGCTCATTGCATTACCGTAAAATGTTGTTGTTAGAGCTGTTTTTCATTCATGATCACATACTAGTCTTTAGATTAATAGAGGCTGGGCTTCCGGTTGGGCTTCTGGTGGCGTTGGAGGAGAGGACTGCGAGCTCCGAGGTTTCCCTGTCAGAGGGCTCCAAAAGGAGCCATAGCCACCCTGTAGGGGTGGTGAAGTAAAGGGGGGCACCTTGCAGGTCGAGGAGAGTCGCATCTCTCCTCCCTGACTTGGAAAATCCCCCTCATCCAAAGATGAGGAGCAACGGCAGTCAACATGGCTGCCATGAAGCTGGGGACAGCCAGAACACCCAAGAAAGTGCAGGAGCGAAGAGAACAGTGAACAGAGATTGTTCCTGGGTGAGATAATTTATTTTTTCTTTAAAAATTACCCCAAGGAAAACAAAAAAATCCTAGAGAAGAGATTCCAAAAATATAACCATTTAAGCAAAAATAAAATATTTTTGATATAAGAGATCTATGCTGAAAAGTAAGTCAAGACCGCCATCTACTGACGAAGGGAAAAGTGACTCCTAGACTCCTGGAAATTTAGAGGGGGGTGGCTGTGACTTTTAACTGTTTATTGCCTGTTTACTGCCTTATGCTCACCAGAGGTGGAAATAAGAAAGACATTTTATAAAAGAGACTCTTGGAAGCTAGAATAAAAGACTAAAACCACAGAGCAGACTTAAAGAACTTGTAAAATACCTTGGACTAACAGAGTATTGAGTAAATGCTGGAACTGGCTCATTTAAATAATTGACTTCGTTTTGCAAGGAGTGGATTTTGAGTGAAATAAATACCTGCTGGAAAAAAGGCAGCATGGAAATTTGAGAGGAGAGCCCCATCTACTAATGACTGGATAATTTAAGACTCTTTCTAAACTAGATTGTGGCTTTATTGTTTATTTCACTTTTATCACTATTATGACTGGAGTTGAAGGAATAGCTGTGGAAATGAGAGGACTTTTTAATGAGATGACTTCGTTGTTCCAAAATATTATGGATTCAATCGACAGTATAGATAAGAAAATGGAAAACATTTTGCAAAGAATAATGAATAAAGATCAAACTGCCCATGAACTGGTGGAAGCAACAGAAAGACTAGAGAAATGGATTATTCAAGCCAGCAAATTGAATATGAACAGGGAAAAAATATGGATCAGAAAAATCAGCAAATGAAGCAACAGCTCGACAAAGAGGAAGACCATATAAATGGCAAGCAAAAGGAGTGGAAAGAATAGTTGGATTGGCCACACCAACAAATAAATCAAGGACTGAAGCAAAAAATAGGACTGACAAATCAGCTGATAAAGGAAGAAACACCGAAGAAAATAAAACAGATAAATCAACAATTGGAGAGACAGGAAGATACCTTTGATAAGGAGACTGGGACATGGGCAGATATCTGGGAGAATTGGCAGTATAAAATTGTATTGGCAGAAATGTTTAGATTGAACAAGAAAGATAGAGATGAAGATAGAGATAAAGATGAGGAGTGTGGGATGCGAATAAAAAAATGGATAAGAATTGAAACACTAAAGAGAAGAAGAGACGATGGATAGAAAGAATTGCCCTTTAAATATTAAAGTAGCCTGATTGTAAGCTGAAAGAGGCAGAAATAAAATTAGATAGGGGAAATATTAGAATTTTTTTTTTATAGAATGAATAAAAATAATAGATAGAAAGATTAGAAGTTTACAGATGTTAGGCATTTTTTTATGCATGTTTAAATAATATAATGAGGATTACTTAAATTTGATAAATATGATAGATTACTAACATTGTTAGCGTGAATTGGATTAATATGAATGATACCCAGAACCAACTTTGCCTATATACAATAGAGAAATGTTTAGATTGAACAAGAAGGATAGGCATTTTTTGTTTATGTATGTTTAAATAATATAATGACTACTTAAATTTGATAAATGTGATAGAGATTACTAATACTGTTACTGCGAATTGGATTAATATGATACCCAGAATCAACTCTGTTCACACACAATATGGATGTATATTTAAAAAATAATGATTTTTAAAAAATATTAATAGATGCCAGAAAGAGCAAAGAAGCAGCAGCAGCAACAGCATTTAAAGTCATTTCTCCCCAAAGAAAGCAAACTTAGGATTTGAAACAGGTATTTTCATCTCAATTAATTTACAAGTATATTATTTGCATATAGTGTGTCCCCCCCGCACCCCCCTGCAAAATGACTGTTTACACGGGGCAATACTTTCTAGCATTTACTACAAAGTTAATCAGAAAATATAATAATACCTTTCCGGATATACCAAAAGGAATTCAAGAATACTATTTTTTGTTAAGTCAAATTAATCATATTTTCCTTAAAAACCCCCCACCAGGATAATATAACAAATACAACTTACAGTATATCTTTAAGCAGGAGGAAAAACATTTTTTTCCTTTTTGTTTCACTTCCTGTGATCAGAGTTGCTGTTGAAATCAACTCTCATTTACTTCATACCAGTTTGGAATATTTAATTTTTCAAATACTTATACAAGCTTCCTTCTTGTTATGCTTTTATTATTTCCAAAGCTGCTGTTGAAGCTAGATACTACCTTCCATGTGTGCAGAACAGAATTTTAAAAAACTATTGTTAACGAAGTATCATAGTGAACAATAGCACTATTACAATTATATAATAACCTAGAATTTAGGATAAAGAGACCAGTTACAGTATTTGTGAAGACAGTGAAACTTAAAAAGTTAACAACCCTAAGCCACAGAACAATGGATTTGAATTGTAAGTCATTAAGAGATGGACATTTTATTTAACACAGATGTACCAGAACATCCAAATGTATTTTCAAATGTTGGCTTACCTTCAGATGCTTTAATATAATATCCATTCTCTTTACTTGGAGGGAATTCCAGGAGCTGCATGATTCTATCCAGTAACCCATGAATTATCTCAAAGCCAGGGTTTCTGTTATAATAGATAGCACAAAGATGCCTATGGTTTTTTGCACCTACATCTAAAGAGGGAGAAAGAAACAAAAAAAATCAACAATTCTGTAAAAACTGCATTTAAAGACCGTATTTGTTCCGATCCTATCAGGTATCCATGTTTAAGAAAACCATGGGTAGCAATTCAGAGCTCTGATGGGTCACTATTTGGGTTATCCTTCCTGATAGCTAACTACCAATAAATATGCCCAGCTGATTGGTAATATGCTTTATCATCTTTCCCAGCATGATACATGGGTACGTTATGTCCAGCAGCTAACCATCAATGAGTTGCTTGGGGGTTGAATGTGGAATAAAGAAGAATATGCAAAATATATATTTTTTCAGAAACTAACCTTATTGCAACATAAATGTGTAACTGATTGGTATTAATTCAGAGAATCACATGATTAACATTCCCCCACTTTAACAGCCAGGTTTTAGCAAAGTCATCTTACTGACACACTAATTTTTAAAAGCTGCACATATTATCCTAATACACCAAACCAGAGTTATACAAATGGAAAAAAGCTGCAGGTTTAGGCTCAGGCACCTTCTCTTTGCCTGGATTTCCCATAACATGCAAGAAGAGACGGGAAGGGAAAGCTTGCTGTAACTTATTCTTCTTTATTCACATTGCAATAAATCAGATAAACAACCTGAAATTCCAGGACTTCTGCAGTCCTCAAACATCCAAAGTATTCTAAAATTTATCATTAAATTGTAATAGTATTTTAAGTGAAAATCTATAATGAATTTACTAATATTAATTGTATTTATTGGATTTTTAATTTAAATGTAATCATATTCAACTATATCATAATTGTTTTTGGGTTCATGCTTCTACAAGTTTTTGGCAACCTAATATACTACTAAAAAGTCAAATATGATTGTGGGCAAATAAACATTTTATACCACTGTGATAAACTATGGTCCAATATGGTTTATATGTTGAATTCCTTTTAGTTGGAACATATAGTGGATAAAATGAAATTAGAAATAAAAATAGCAGTAAGAAATTTATTTACTACAGATCATATAAAAAAGTTGTTGCCAAACCCAGGCAAAATTTTCTTGGATAAACTTAGGGATTTTTTTTAGCAAAATAGACACTTATTGCATCATTCCATAAAACAATTTTTCTGCTTTTGTTTCTGTTTGTTTCTGTTTTAAAGCCAAGATGTTAGGAAAAATTACAGATCTATTCTAGAGAGTTCAAAGTGCTGTCTGAAAAACCCATTCCTTATGATTTACAAGGAAGGTAATCAGTGGGGGCTCTTTGGAAGAAGCCAAGAAAGTGCAACAAGAAATACTAGTATATGCTGCCCCCTGGCAGCCAAAAAAATTTGAAACATATTTTAGAAAATTTATCTTTCATACAATATTGTTATCAGTGCTTTAGCAGCAATACCTATACACTGATAACTCATGAAACAACTAATAAATGCATGCAAGAACATTTCTCTGTTCAGTATTTCTGTTGCCTGGTGCTTGTTTTCCAAAATGTCCATTTCAATAGTGACATCATCAGGAGATGGTTCACTATCATATATTCATATATTGTACTATAATTCAAACTGAACATTCTACTTCATTGTTACTATGCAATGGCCACAAACCTGAATTACACATATTATTGTAGTGTCTTTAGAATTATCAATGATAAATATTTATAATCCAGGTGACAAATGTTTACATAGTGTTAAACAATATTGAACAAATACAACTGCCAATAAATCAATTTAGTCAAAAGTAAGCATTGGTGAAAAAATCTGGCAACATAGTATGCTACTTAGTATGCTAAGTAACATACTTAGCATTAAGTATGCTAATTAATAAAACTGTGATGGCTAACAAATTTCGTAGCTTTATCATTTTCAAAAGCAGAAGCAATGCTTTAGAGGATTTTATAATGTACATTTAAAAACAATATTTTTTTCATAATACAGTATTGTAACAAAGGATCTCAAAGCAATCAGTTAACATATTTCCACAAATTAATCTTTTGTTACCCCAGAAACCTGTTTGGCATGTGCTTAGTTTGTGTAAATCCAGACAGCTGAGATTTATTCAGTAAAGCATGACACTGTAAACCGCTTAGAGAGGGCTATAAAGCACTGTGAAGTGGTATATAAGTCTAAGTGCTATTGCTATTTAGCATAATATATTCCAGGCTAAAAATCCTACATTGTCTAAGTTTCCTGAAATGGGAAAAAAGATAAAAAGTTTAAAGGAATATATTTTAACAGGAACAGAATACATTTTAATTAGAGTTATACAGTTTCTGGATCCAAAACTGGCAAGGATTTTGAGACCCACCACGGCTATCCACTCTGCATATATCAATTGCTAAAAAAGCCCCATTCCTTTAGGAAGGCTAAGCATATGTTTAGGAAAATACATGTTAAAGATGTTCCAGAGATGACAACAAGTAGTGCAGGTTGAGACCATGGCAAATATGCCAAAGTTACCATATGCATTCCTCTTGCTGGGAGATTGCATAAGCTGAACATAATCATAGGTGAGCACAGAAAGAGAAGAAACTGGTCCAATAAGGATACCATAATCTTTTACTATGGATGCTACAATTATGGTAAACTAACTTACATCTCTCATATACACTAAATGAATGAACATTTTCTTACCCATGGTGGAATCTTTCACTACAATATCAGAAATTTCAAAGAGTTTCAGAGGTAAAGGCATCTTTTTATTAGCTGTAATAGTTTTCAAGAGTCCAGGCAACAGTGTAGTCCGTGCTACCTATAAGGACACATAAGGTGCTTGATAAATTATACTTCTCTGAAATGAAAAGCTGCCAGTATAGAATGGGTTTTCTTATGGTGGTTGTTGAGGAAATAGGAGGAAAGAGTATTAAGTAAGTAAGCTGCTTTTTAGTATTTTGGTTAACTTAAAAGCAGGCTAATAATCTAATAAACAAATATCTGCATAATTGACCATAAATACTTAATCCATATTTCTCCCTAATGCAGCAGCAATTCTCATTCTTTATTATCTGTCAACAAAACTCAGTATTAACAATACTGGCTTGTGGAAAAATATTAATTTGCATATTACTACATATTAAATAAACTGGAAAATGGATAAAATTAAATATTATAAAAGATTTTTGTCTTGATAAGTGAGAACTATAAAAGTACTGAACAAAAGTAGGGATGTTAATAGTTTCTACTTTAGAAAATCAATAAATAAGGTTGGGAAGAATATGAAGGCAAATGTATTGTCTCATTCACAACCTTGCTTGCTGGCCAGGCATACTGTGTATGGCTATTATACTCTTAATATAATTTGAGTGGGGTTTTTTCCAAGATGGCTTTTGCTAGGCTGGCTTCAGGAATAAAGCTGATTGTTCCTGAGATTTAGAGGAATTTTGGTTCCAAAATTGGAACCTTCCTCAAAATAGTCCCATTTTGAGCACCTACAACTGCTGACACAAACATTGCTGATAGCAATTTCCTAACTTTGGAACTTCACAAAAGTAGAAAAAATGCAGTGATGTAACATATGTACCCTCCCAGACAGATATGGTTCCTTGGAGGTCTAAATCCAGCAAGCTATTTTATGGGTATGATTGCAACAATTTTTTTTCAGATTCATACTAAAATTCTTGTAGCCCTCACCTGAAATTCAGCTGTTTTGGGATTTGCTATATGTACAGCTTTTGTTGCAGAAATATCAATCCCCAACTTACTAGCGATGTCTTCTTGGGAACACTGTATAAAGATACAGGAAGTCAATGTATTTAATCCTGTTAAATTACAACTTAACTGCAAGAAGAATTAAAAGACTAAAAAAAGAGAAGAAAGAAGGCCCAATCCCCAACAATGACTTAATTTTCATGTTACGGTAATACCTAATTTAGTCATATTTTATTGCTATAATTATGCCCTTCAGGATTTTAATTATCATTGTTTAAGAAATAACAGTTTTTATAACACTTTAGACTTAAAAAAAAAATAATCTGAAACATTGCTGAAAAGATTGGGGACCACATTACCAGTGCCGCTGGGCTATTACAAAACTCTTTCAGCACCATTCAAGTAGGAGCAAAGCCACTAAAAATTGGAACCTCAAACCTCCATTAGGATTGTGCATGTGCATGCATGCAGAGACTGCCAGGATCAGCTTATAAAACAACTCAGCAGTCATGTAAAATGATAGGCTTTAATAAGTTGAAGAGAGATGTATTGTATGCACACCACATGCTGCAAAATATCTATCTGAAAGGAGTTGTAAAACTTTATCTTCCATTTCTTATCTCCAGATGAATCATCTGGAACTATGTTACTGTCAATGAACACTGAGAAGTCTATCAGGACAACTGTGGCTATTTCAGTGCTGAAACTTAATTTAAACTGAGCAGTTTATTACTATAGTCTTCTTGAAGTGTCTTCAAAAAAGCCACATGCTTTGTCCAAAGCAGGTGAAGCTGCTAGCTCTTGCAAAGAGGCTTTCATCATTCTGAATACTCAGCAAGTGAATCCTTTAATCCAGCGGTCTCCAAGCTAGCTGGGGAATGCTGGGAGTTGAAGTTCACAAATCTTAAAGTTGCCAAAATAGGAGACCCCTGCTTTAATCTACTGATGTCTGCTGACATACATATTAGTATTTGCATTACAAATGAAGACACTGAAGGTGGTTTGAAACCTCTTCTTTTTTTCTATTGTGGTGACAATTGAACAGTCACCATAGTTTGAATTTTCAGATGTTGAAACTAGTGCAAGAAAACTACTGTATTTTTCGGAGTATAAGACGCTCCGAAGTATAAGACGCACCTAGCTTTTGGGGAGGAAAACAAGAAAATAATAATAATCTGCCTCTGCCTCCCAGCAACTTCTGATCCCCGCTGCCCGGAATGGGCCAAAAACGGGGCGCGCGGAGACCAAAAACAGGGTGTGCGGAGGCCTAAAATGGGATGCGGAGGTCTAAAATGGGGCACGAAATAAGCAACAGCAATCCCTGCAGCTTGAAACAGCTGATCGTCAGGAGGCCAATCCTACTGACAATTAGCTGCTTGTGTTAATCAGGCTGTGCTGAAGTTGACCAGGCTGTTTGCTGTTTGCTGCAAGGAGACAAATTGCTGGGAGGCAGACGCCAAAGGTTGGAGGGCGGTGGGTGGGCGGGACTTCAGCAACATTTGCTGTATAAGGCGCACAGATATTTCCGCCCACTTTGGGGGAGGGGAAGTGTGTCTTATACACCGAAAAATACGGTAACTCCCATTCTTTGGACTTGCTGAAGCTAGTTGGCTCCTTTATCAACAGCATTCTTCATAAAATAGGAATATTATTATGTTCCCTTCTTGTGCTTCTAATCAGAGTAGCCAAAATAAATCACCGCAACAATCACATTTTACTATTAGTGTAGCATCATATATGAAATATATACTGGAGATATTAAGAAATCAAGGCTTCACAATTGTGGAGTGCTTCTGCAGTCTAATAATATCCTCTGCCAAAATCTTATTTTCAAGAAACAGAGTCTATTACACACATACCAGAGCAAAAGTGAGGGCTTCAGTAAATCCTGCTGCAGCCAAATCTTGCCTCAGAAGTTCTGTGAGTTTATTGAGAGGAAACTAGAAGAGAAAATAAAAATTCTTTCTGCTCAATGAATATCACAAATTTATGGAAATCACTGTTAGTTTACCCTTTAAAAAAAGAATGGAACAACACCAAACAGTTACATCTGGTCTCTGCAGAGGGAATGCAGTTCCCAATTAGAGACTGAATATACGGCCTCCAGGTTTAAACCTTGCCTTTCTGGAAGCCCATCCACTGCAGGTCTTTTGAATTTCTCAGATCAGTTAGGCATCTGTTTTGTATCCTTGCTATGGTAAACTCCCCTTGCTACAAGACATGACAGAGAATGTTTTAATTCTTAGATACAGTTTCCTTCTACAAACTCTTCTGGCATACTTCTAGCCTTTTAATTGACAATACAGACTGTTTATTTTAAGGGTGCAATCTTACTTGATTAGCTATGGTGTATGTTTTTGGAATAGTCATCTGAATGTTATTATAGCCATACGCTATTGCTGCATCTTCTATGATATCACATGCATGGATAATATCAGCTCTCGTAGGTGGGATTTCAACCTCTATATTGTTCCCATTTCCTATGACGTGTGACTTCAAACACATTCTAGTAAGCAGCTTTGCAAGGTTTGATGGTGTCTCACTAAAACAAAACACAAAAGTAATTTTTAAAGAATGTTTTGAAACAAATTACGTACTTTCATCAGTAACTTTCAAGCATTGTAATTCAACATAGATAGGTACCCTCATAAATCAAGCCTGGACATGAAATAAATATTATCATAGGTACAATACAAATCCTGATGAATCTGAACAAGGTATAAGTTCATTAGACTTTTTAATAAAAAATATACTCCCCTATTGCTTTCAAACACTGGCATTTTCAGTGTATACAAAGTGCTTTCCACTTCCCAATCAAGCTACCATTTATACTTTAGTAAATCATCAGTAGATGCATAAATGGTTTGGTTTTTTCAATTAATCCAAACTATATAATATGTTCTAGAAGTTGGGCTTTTAAAGAAGATAGAAGATAACATAATAATACAAATTTAACCCAGAAAGACAAAGAGAGAACAGGAAGTGTAAGAGATGAAAAAAAAAGGGGGGAAATAAGAGAAAATAAAAATTTAAAGAAGTGTTTTCCAGTTTTCATCTTAACAAGTACAAACTTAGTGATTTTTCACTGTCTATAAGGTTACATGTAAGTATGTCTTGTTTTCACAACCCTTATCCATGTGCAAATCAATAAATCATTAACATTTTAGTCCTACTGATAACAAAAAGTACATACAGGATTCCCACAGTTTTAGAGAAGCATGTCTTATTTTAACTTTGGTTAAACAAACTAGCTTTATACTCCTTCCTTTTATTCCTAATTTATTCAGATGTTTCATACGATTTATTTCTCTTCACGTATTCTTTATGCATCTGAAAGAGTTCTTCGAGGCTTTAGCAAATTCTTTTGTAAATGACAGACTGCGTGACTGTAAGAAGTCATGATCCAGATCACACTCTTGGATTATTTCTACTTTGTCATCTGCAACTTAAAATCCACATTTTTTAAATTTTCCAGAATTTTACCAATTTCTTTATATTCTAATATTTCTGCATCAGATGAGGTTTGCTTTAGCTCTTCATTCTGTAGATCTTCCAAGGTATTCTCTTTCACATGTTAAAGACAAAGCCCTCTGGGAAGCCGTTGAGAAAAAAAATGCTTTTCAACTTACAAGTTCAAACTGAAAATTTAGATTAAAAGTTTGATAAAATAACAATAGTTCTAGATCAACCCAAAGATGATACTCAGAGACAAGTAACAGCATCTAAACCAGATTCACAATTGGACAGATTGGAATTAAATGGGTTGGTGGTGGATTTGAAGGAGAAGAAGTTTGGTTTGAAAACTGCAGGCTTGTTGGAGAAGGTTGAAAGGGGCATGGATTTTAAAGACTTAGAGTTGATAGAACTGCTGAGTGATGAACTGGACTTTCTTAAGAAGACAGAGATTTGGGAATGGAATGGACTCATTATATCCAACTGAAAAAGGTTTTTTTGAACAACAAATGCTGTGGAGATATCTGCAACAGATACTTATGATTTTGGGAATGAGATCCAATTGTTGGGAAAGATCTCAGTTAAATTTAAAATTTTAAGGAAAAGCTTTATTATTAAGATAAATGTGACTGACATACAATATATATAGTGTTAACTTTGAAGTTTATATATATTAGACAGATATCAGGTCAAATTGGTTGGGTTGCAAGGGAGGAAACTATTATTCTTGAAATGTATTTACCAGTATTAAACTAGGAGGGACAATCTATGTATCCCTCCCCCCCGCTAGTTTTTCCTACATTCTTTTTTTAATGTCTTATTTAGTTTTGCTTTGTTCTTGTTTTGTTTTTTTTTAGTTTATATTTTAACAGTGAATAAAATAAAAACCTTACCGCAAAATAAGGTTCTTTTAAAAGCATATCAAGCGGAACAACTGGTTGTCTTAGTCCTTAAAAGCTTGATAAAATTTGTTTTATATGGTACACCCCTTTAGGAATTCAGATGACATAATTCAAAAGTTGACAAAAATTCTTGCAATGAATTCTTAATGAATGCAGTCAATCTATAACTATTTTAATGTTTACAAAAAAGAGGGACAACCAACCTGGTTAATTTACAACCAATTAGCTTATTAAATATTAACAATAAATCCTCGCTGCCAAATCCCATTATAATAAATGTGTTGACTAAATGATCCAAGTGAAGATGCTGGCTAAGGAGCAAGACAGCTTTAAATCAGATAATCAACTTTTAAGCAATGTATCATTTTAAATCTTCCGGCAGGAAAATAGTCCAGCTGCCAAAGAAGAATTCTCTAGGCAATTGTTCATTCCATTCCTAAAGAGAGTTTATGGAAGAAACTGGAAGCCACATGTATAGATCACTATTTACTCCGGCTGACTGTGATTTATGATTTATTAAATATTTATAATGCTTTATTTATTTACTTTAATTTCTATTCAACTCAATTCCCAAAGGATCAAGCATCTTACAATAAACCAAGGTATAAGATTAAAGCCAGGAGAAAAGGAAAAGAATCACCAATCCTCGCAACAACCTAAGTGCTATGTTTGGAATAGGATGACAGTCAGTTAAATTTTGTCCAAATGCTCTCTTGAAGAACTGTCTTTTAATAGCTCGCTGAATGCACATTAAGGAGAGGAGGTATGAGTAATTAAAATACTTGTCCAAAAGGTCTCCAATCTATACTGAAATTCATTAGTTTTTAATGATAATTCTAATACTGCAGCCATTAAATTGTTTCAATTCAAGATGCAAAAGCTTTTGTTATATAGTGCTCAACTTTTCATCTACAAAGAAACACTGATTTTATAAACAATTAGGTTGAAATTTATAAGAACTATGCCACGTGGATTTCATTAATGAAGGTATGTTTCTGTAAGGTTCACATGAGAATTAGTTGCTTGAAATACTACTAAAACTACTTTGGGGGATGAATGATTGGTCCAGTTTATCTTCATTGAAAAGTTGGACTTGGACTACAGAATGAAGCTTTAACTACTGTTAAGGAGCCATTGATAGTATACGTTCTTTCCATTTTACATACAAAATAGTTATATGACTTTAACATCGAATTCTCAGTGGTTTTGGAATTCAGTAACACCCCATACTCAGATCTCTCTGTCCATGGTGAAATGAAGCCATTGTGAGTTTTGAAATCTTGCTGAGTTTTCCATTGTCTCACATTTAGCACTGAGTTAATATTTCCCTCTGCTTCATTTAATATATAGCTTGGCCTTAACTATAGGTTAAACACTTTCTAGTAGCAGATCTATCTACCAAAACTCCTATCAAATTTTCCAGATTATGCTCAATTATGATTGCTGCCAGAAAATGCTGGGTTTGAATGTTTAAGCTTCAATGACGGTTTATCTTTTGTTTGGTCTCTGACTATATATTCAATCAATCAGTAAATAAATAAATATGTGATAAAGAATAGGTTTACTGGATTAGATCTGATAACAGAGTGTCTGAAAAACTCTGTACTGAAATCTGTGTTCAGATAATGCAAGCCTATTCGTTTTATCATAGTAATGAATGGATAGGTTGGAAAGTCTTGCCCATACTCACTAACAGCAACTAGTTCCAATAGACTAAGAATGAGGCATGGTCTTTATCACATAGAAAGTGAAAACTCACACCCTCCCTCTTTAAAAGGGAGAGTCTTTGTGCTTGTTCAAGACAGCAAGCAGATCTCCAGAGGATGGGAGAAGATCAAGAAGCTGTGTGCCAGGAAGGAGAGAAGGAGAAAGCTGAGATCATTCTCTTTTAACCCCAAATTAAAGTTTGGAACTTCCAGAAAAACAAAAAAGCACATCTAGGAAAATTGAAATCAGAAGGAAAATCTGATTAGAGACTATTATTTGGCAAAAACTAGACAATTATCTAATTGGAACTGCACCAGGTTTAATTTTTGTTTCTGTGCTATCATTTTTATATCCCTGTACAATTTAAGGGCCCTGACATTGTCAATTTGAACCAAACCAAAGATCCTGGGCTAACCCTTAAAAGCCTGTTAGCTCTTACTAGCAGGAGTTTTGTGACACCTTGTGGTCTGCTAGAATTCTTATATTTACATTTATACATTCTGCCAAATCCTTTCTCTTGTTAACCTATCTTCTCATTTATTTTGACAGAGAATTCATAATTTCTCATTCTCTTCAGTAATTGTTCTATTTTTACTTTCACAAGTTTCACTTTTTCTTCCATTTCTTCCAGAAAACATCCTTTTTTTTTCCTTCAGGACCCTCTCTTAGCCTTAAAAGAAAATAGTTTTTCCTATATTAGATCTTCTATGCACCTTTTATCTCTATCTCTCACTAATCCTCTGCATATTTTATTAGAAACCAACCAATCATGCATTTAAATGTAGATTCTTTCCCTTGCCATGTGTACAAAATGAATAAAATAATGCTTAAATCATGTATTCAGAATGGATCTTTCGTAAATAAAAACTCACCAACTATCCCAATATTTATTTAGGTCTCTTGTTTCAGTCACACATATTCATTCATGTCATCTAATTTAATCACTTTGTTCCCAGGATCACATCCTTTCAGAATATTGTGCATTTTTTCTCAAAAACCTGGTTCTTTCCTTGTCACCACTTAGTGGCGTATAACATACAACTATAATTAAAAAATCAGTTCCCAAGTTTATAAACTACCCGCAACACTCTTAGATGCCAATTAATTATTTCTGGGATGTACTACCATTCTATTCATGCTTAAATGTACACTTTTCATTCCATTAAGGTATCTATTAACTGAATTCTATAAAATCAGATAATCTATAATCAGATATATTACAACATTTTTCTTTTGCTCATTCGCAGATACACAATGTATCACTTTTTTTTTTCATTTCATTCACACGGTTTACCATTTACCTGCCTTATAAATCTAGCTGCAATCTTCTATACGCTGAGATCATTGCCAGATGGGCCTCATAGATGCTCTGCTATCCATTATGCTTTTGGCAATCCGGCTTTGTCATAGATTTTTTTTTTTTAATGCACAAGTTATAGATTAGGTCACAAACCTAAATTGTACTTATGCCACAAGTAGCATTCTCTGCTCATGGTAAGAACAATACCGAACATTTCATTTTGATCAGTATGCCACATGCACAACCAAAGCCAGTTTTACTCTAGGCATACTCACAGTATTCTATTCAAGCTAGGATCTCAAATTTAGAGACTACTTTGCAAGCTAATATGCTATCCCACTTACTAAGTTGTGATTTAATAGTATTACAGTTTGTACAACAAATCAAGAAGTCTGGTTAAATAATACACTTCTAATAATTTATGACCAGTCTTGCCTCCTCTTATAAAAATTACCATTGGTTAGATCCAATCACACAAAAATCTTATCATATACATGTAAATAGCATTCTATACATATTTTCTGAAGAAAAAGAAAAATACCTAATTCCTATCTTCTTATTGATTATTTCAGGTTTTATCTTTTCACGACGATAGGGCAGCTCCTAAAAGATGATGACACAAGAATCATTGCTCTAATATCATTAGACTTGCTTCTATAACAAACTTAGTTTTCAACTAAGTATTGTTAATCAGAGTTTTAATATTTTAAAATATTAGTAGTAATCATTATTAAACAATGTAATCAACCTTCCTGAGTAAACATACGATAGCAATACTTATCATAAATCCATCATATGAACAACAGTTTAGCACAATATTATTATCAGATATGCACAAAAGAAATAGCTATACATGAATATGAATTATCCCAGGCTTTAAAAAAGCTTCTCCAGTATGCATTGCCAGGCAGAGAAACATCAAGAGCTTATCAACATCTACCCCATATAACTAGCTCCTTGTCGAATCACCTTCTGATATTTGTAGCAGTATTGAGTTATTCATGCTCTGGAACATGCTGTTACTGAAAATATGTGCAGCCTCAACTTTGTTAGTATATTATATGTTATATATTTTGCATTGGCTCAGAATTGTATTATTTTTCTTTCAATATAGGCAAGATCCATAGCGTTCTGTTTTTCCACTCTGTTTTTTTGCACGAAGGTCTTCTCCAAAAGATCAGAAGAATATCTCTGCTAGAGGTTCCGAGAGGGAAAAATGTCTGCTTCCTTATATATAGTAGTTAAAATACAAGAAATCTGAGATTTCAACTATGCTTTGGATTGTAATTATTTATTTTAACATATAGACATAAAAACTCTTACACAATTTATACATAGATTAGACATAAGCAAACCTTTTGAACCTGATAAAACATAAATATTACCAGTATATGCTAGATACATTTATAAAATGCCATAGGAAACTTAGGTCTTTATTAAATGACTTCCAGTGGATAGAGAAGATCACAAAACAATAGGTATCAACAAAAATTTTAAAATTAAAACTATTTGGAATTTGAAATAAACTGTTTGGAGTGCCAAACAGCATTTTTAAAGGCAAAACTCCTCTCTTAAACAGTTCTTTCTTTTCTTTTTTTAGTTCAAAACCTTTCCAAAATGTAGCTTAGCTTGCAATACTTCACAACTGATTTACACTTCAATGCATGGAGCATTCAAAATTAAAAATGATTCAAATTTGAAATCCAAACAGAACATTCATTTACCAGAAGACAAACAGAGTTTCTTTCCACAGAACTTTCTAATTCACCAGGATGCTCTTTACCACTATCACTTACTTTTGATTTTTTTTTTTTTAAATCTTAATTATATTCTATAGAGTCAACATCCTGAGGACAATTCCCATGCTTTGGTAAATCATGAGTGAAGCAATTTAGTTCAGATAAAATATGAAGTTAGAAAATGCGCTGTAGTGGAAAGTGCTACACATTTGGTACAGCAACACTTTAAAATATACCTTGGGAAACCAATATATTTTAATATATTAAATAGAACAGTGTGGGAAATACTAATAATACCATTCAGTAAAAAAGATCTATGGAACTCAGAAGGGGTAATAAAGACAAATGTCGAGAATTACTTTCAGAAGACAAAATATTTGAAAAAAATTACATATACTGGCTTTCCTTTCCAAAAATGTTCCGATTCTTAAATATATAAAAACTCTTATGTTAGCTTTTATAATACTCACTGGAAAGATGTAGCTTTTACCATTAGGATAAGTTACTTCTACTGCTTCAACCCTTAAAGAGAGCAAAAACACACAACTAAAGCAGAGGCTACAACAAATATGCATACTGTTATAAAAGGAAAAGTCAGACTAACTCACGTGAATGACTTATTGCAATATTCACTAAACATTGTAACCAGGATATCGAGTACAATTTTTGCCTGAAAAACAGAAAGCATATTTATTTTTTAAATTAAAGTATTTAATTATTAAATACTATAATGTAAGTAACAGTATTAATGTTTTAAATACAACATTACAATATCAGTTCATAAGAAATCTTTACAAATTTTATTAGTTTTCCAAAAATGTCATGAAAAACCAGGCAACTAAATTACTAACTAAACCAATTAACAAATGAAATGCCTGCATGTCTGTGAAGCTGACAAAATATCCAAATGCTGAGTAGTTCATTACATTATATACATTTATATCTACTTTAATTTCTAGAGACATAAAAATTACCCCAACAACTGATTTCTATGATTCAATATTTTCAAATCATTTTATAAAGCATCAAACTTACTCCTTATATTCACTTTGAAGCAGATCACATTTCTAAAAACAAACACTGATCAGCAGTTAAGGTCAGTTTCAAAGGGACATCGTTCTTATTTTATTTTGTAGATCAAGTTTAACTTTGCTCAACACTTTGCTGGTCAAGGGTATTTACCTTGGTAAGATCTGTGGCTGTACACTCAATGAATACATTTCTAGTGTTGAGGCTAATTTTTGAATGTTCTCCTAAAAAACAGAAATACACTGGAATTGAAGATGCAATTTTTGTGTTCTTGAATTTAAAAGACTGAGGTTTACAGATCTTTCTATTGAATACTGGAATTAGAGCTACGGTACTAGAAAACCTAACAACCAGCAGAATAAATATGCATGCTAAGATCCAAGTGATCTTTCTTTAAATGAACAAAGCATGCAGGTACTGTAGGTTCTTGTTTCTCCTCGTTTATAGCTGTTCCTAATTTTGTATCAGGATATTTGAGAAGACTTCCAGATGTATAGACATGATTACACCTAACATTATTTTGGGGACCAGGCCCTGCAGCTGAAATTACTGGTGAAGGGTACAATATAGTCAGTGGAAAGTTCTACATTTGCTATAATTTTATAGTAACATTATGGTGTTAATTGTGGTTACAGCCTGCAATAATATCGTGGCTTTCCTAAGAAACTGATGTCATTTGAACTGCAATAAAGTGCAAAAGTTATTCTTTGAAAAATGAAGCAATACTGCCTACAGCGAAAGATAATATTGGTGCATCTATGGATATTGGTGCAGTATTTATTTAAAGAACGTGCAGATATATATTAAGTGTAATCCCCAAAATATGATTATGTTACATCATATTTCCTTAAGGAGCTGAAATTATGAAGATTACTCTGTCATCAATTCTATAAATGTTTTCGCAGATCAGAATCCCCAGTTCCTATGTCATGACAAACAAACTACTATCTACTGCTGTCCAGAATTCATTAACAATGTTGCTTCATAATAGGAACGAATGTCTGCAATCTGAGCAGTGTGCAGTAGCAGTTTCGCTGTATCATCTGTAAGCAAGAATTCTGAAATTCTGGCTTCCTGTGAAGTAAAAATGCACTTCCCACGAGGGTTCACTAGGAGCCTCAATCTGTTCCCATAACATATTTTTGTGTTCTTGTTCTTTACAGAAAGATACTCAGTCTCATTCTAAAATTAAATTCTTGAAAAATCTGTAACCTTGGAGCTGTTTTAAATGATATGTAGAAATGCATTTTACAACAATAAGCCACATTCTTCATCATGAATGTGAGCTTCTGGTCATCTATGATGTTTCCCTTATTTTCTTATCCTGGGAGCTTTTCCCAAATATGTTCCAGATGCACAATACATGGGAAGGATGCAGACAGAAGAGGAATCCAATCTGTTAGTAGCATCTAGTCTGCTGAATATATATATATACCTAAGTGTATATGAGAACCTTGGTGCTCTCTGAGCTTGCTTGTTTTCTTGCAGACATTTCATTATCCAAACAAACTAACATCCTCAGTGCTCTATATATCTATACAAGATTCTTTCCAGCTCTGATTCTATGAAGCATAAGAAAACAAGCAAGCTCAGAGAGCATATATATATATGTGAGAGAGTATATTCAAAAAGCATGAAGAAGAAAATCTTATATTGTGGAGTATGTCCTGAAATAAATAGAACAAATTTCAGACTGTAACAGTATGCCATTTACTATTTCTCTCATTTAACTGAGGTTAATACAAATGTTGCTAAGAAAAGTCTTACCATTAATTATTGGTGGCATGGAGAGAACAACACCATTGCTATCATAGATAACT